>PVKS010000776.1:0-171196 GCA_004027875.1 Aplodontia rufa | reverse complement strand
AGAGACTACAAGAGAGAGGCAAAGGAGAGCTTTCTTAATTATAGAGCATCCATGTGTAGCATCGTTTTTTATGTGAGCCACTGATATTCCTAGGGAAGGAGAAGGAGAGATGAATAGAGGGACTATAAGTGATGGTTATACAATACTTTTTTTTTCCCCTACCCAGTTTAGGGGGAAAGACTGTGAAACAGACATTTTCACTCCTCTGGAAATAGGAAGAACTGAAGGGATATGGAGTGAGGAGACAAGTGATGTTAACAGCGGATACAAACAATGTCTTTGTGCCAGATGGTGGGAATCATGCTTTAGAGCATTCATCTCATTCGATCTCCAAACAGCCTGTGAAGAGGATAGTTGAACCACTGCAAATTAAATTTGAAAAAAAATGTACTGTGGGGAGATGAAGTGCTTTAATACCTGTTGACTTTTTAATATTGAGAGGGATCAGGATCCAAATTGAAATCTAACTGAGACCGAATCTCAGGCTGCATTCACCACACTGCACAAGTTCTATGAATGAGTGTGTTCTACCCAGAGGTAGCTCAGTTACAATATATGGAAGCCATCTATTTGGTTTCTACTTGTGGGATTAACATGTGGTTCCTATTGGATAACTACGAAAAGCTGGATCTTGGAAGCCAAAGTTAGCCCAACTTCATGATAGAATGGTTTTAGTCTATTTACATGCATTATTTATGTTTTTTTAGAAGTTGCTTTATATGTATATAACATATACACATGTATAACATAAAATCTCAGTTCAAACATGAAAATTCATTTTATGTATTAAAGAAGAAGAATCGCTTACAGATTTATTTGTGTGTATTGTTCTGCTTCACATTTGGAACACTCTTCTTGTCCTGGGACCTGGGGTTTTGGGTATTTGGTAGGGATTCAGCTTCCTGGTGGACTGACTTTCTATGACATACATAAAATTGAATGCAAGGTTTTACCAAAAAGAAAATAAAGGTAATGGAAAAGAGAGGTAATTATTATCTCATTAAGAAGATGATAATTGCAATTATTCACCAAGAATTATGAATCACAAATGAGGATTGCAAAGTCAATTGGGAAACAATTTGGCTATAAATACTCATATTAAGCAGCCTAATGAAATCGTCTTTGCTTTAGAAACTTCCACTCTTGTTTTCATCAAGTGTTTTATAGAAGTGTAAATCTTGATGAATTATTCCTGTCACTTGCAATGCAGGAAAAAGAATATATTATAATAATTATTTAGATGGCTTTAAGATATTTTGATGGTAATAGTTCAGTAGCATAGAGTTATCAGGAGGTTTTTTTCACTCAAAAATCATTATTTCAGGTGATACAGCATCACTGTTATGGTTTGGATGAAAGGTGTCCCCCAAAACCTCAATCTGTGAGATAATGTAAAAAAATCTGAGAGGTGAAATAACTGGGTTATGAAAGTCTTAATGCAATGAGAGAGTTAATCCCCTGATAGGGATTAACCGGCAATTGAGGGCAGGTAGGGTGTGGCTAGAGGAGATGGGTAATTGGGGGCATGCTTTTGGGGTATATGTTTTGTATCTGGCGTGGAGTTTCTCTTTCTGCTTCTTAGAGCCATGCATTGAGCTGCTTCCCCCACCACATTCTTCCACCATGATGTTTAGACTCACCTCAACCCCAGAGGAATGGAGCGGGCCTTCTATGGACTAAGACCTTGAAACCATGAGCCCCTAAATAAATTTTTCCTACTAAAATTAATTTTGTCTGGCCTTTTAGTCACATCAGTGAAATAATGGACTAAAACAAACACATACAAAGCAAACCAAAATTTATAGGTAAGTAAAGTGTAGTATAGAAAGGTGTAATAATAATCCAAAGGTATCTATCTAATCAGTTGCTCTAGTAGAATCTGGGACTGCTTATTTCCAATGATGGAATATTTTTCCCTTAAATCATATTGTCTCCATCATCCATTTCAATGCTCTTAATTTGTCTTACTAACTAAAAATTGAACTCACTTTGACTTAAACAGTAAGTTTATTGGTGTATTAAATGGTGAGAAAATATATAAGTAAATAAGAATGATAGTTGGTTTCATCTAGTAGTTCTAAGATATGAACAAGTAACTTCCTTCTATCTCTTCATTTACTTCAGTGCTTCTCCCTTTTGTATTAAGAACTGTTCACTATATGTCACAGGATAACTGTCAACAGCTTCAGGAAGAAAAAAAAATAATGGTAATCCCCAGGGTCAGAGACAAATTTTCATCCAGGGCCTGAGCTTCTGTGTTATGCCTCAGATCAACAGACCCTTGCTTAGTTGGAGAGCTATGCCCATTTGGGTTTTGGAAAGTAAACCTATGTCTTTATTCTCAGGTGCTACAGAAATATTGTAAGATGCTGAGTCCAAGAACCCATTTCCATAGCCACCCCAAGCAAATGTGCTTTGGGATCCCAGTGCTCCTTTGGTGTCCTTTGAGCCACATCACATCATAAACTAAGATCCATCCCCTCAGCCAATACTCCTTGTTAAGAAGAAGACAAAAGAAAGGAGACTCCTTTAAGTTCTTGCCCTAATGAACCATATAACCACTATAACTACCACAAACTACTGAATTTGAAATTGCTGAGGTCATGTCTAAAGTTTCTTGCTACTGAATAAACTGCACAGAGAGCAAACCACTGCACCCAGACAGAAAAAGAATAACTGCAGTAGTCTGTTCAATGGAATCTCCAGGATGATCTGCACATGAAAGACTCCTCATACAAAAGTCACTCTGTAAAATTTGGAACAGGTGACTTCGCCACCAAATGAAAGTCATCAATGCAAGAAGTATGAAAAAGTAAGGAACTATGAAACCATCAGGGGAAAACAAAAATTCTGTAATAACTGCCTCTTATGATGGAAATTCTTGAAAAGGAGCTCAAACTAATAGTCTTAAGGAACCACAGCTGATATACAAGAAAAGAAGGCACTAAAATCAGTATAAAAATTCACAATCTTAATGATAATCCAACAGAGATAGATATTATCTTGAAAAGAATCAGAAGTCTTGGAGCTGAAGAATTTGATCAAAGATATAAAAAATACAATTGATAAATTCCACAGCAGACTATAGCAAACAAAATAAACACTCTATAAACCTGAAGATATGTCCTTTGAAATGAATCAATCAGAGAAAACATAAGCAAGAAAGAAAAAACATGAAATAGAGTGAAAGCAATTCATAGGACTTATGGGTCATACCTAATTGAAAAAAAAAGTATTTGCATTATAGGAATTCAAGAATAGACAAAGGAAGGGATAGAGACTTATTTAAGAAAATAATTTCTGAAAAGTTTCCAAATCTTGGGAGAAATATAGACATCCAGATCCATGAAGTTCAAAGGATTCTAAATAGATTCAACTCAAAGAGGTGCTCTCCAAGGCACATTATAATCAATCCATCAAAAGTCAAAGATGCAGACCGATTTTTAAAAAGAGCCAGCAAGATGTGTCAACTCATATATAAAGGCATTTCTATTAGACTATCAGAAGATTTCTCCGCAGGATGTTTGTAAGCCTGAAGGGAATGTGATGATATATTCAAAATGATGAAAGACAATAGCAAACTGCTAGCCAAGAATACTATACTCAGAAAAAGTGTCCTTCAGAAATGAAAAAAATAAATAAGTCTTTCATAGATAACCAAAAGTTGAAGGAATTCATTACACCTAGACCTACCTGATAGGAAATACATAAGGGTAAAAGAATGATTATTATTATCATAAATACTTATAAAACTATAAAATCCATTGGTTGAGTTAAATATATAGTCAAATTCAGAGTACTCCAATTCTGTAAAAAGGGATTGTATGAATCATGCACACACACAAACACAGAAAGAGAGAGAGTTAAAATTCAAAATGGTTGAAATAAGTAAAGCTTCAATAAATTGTTAAGGAATATACAATATAAAAAGTTGTGAACTGTGATATCAAAAGCAAAATTTATAGGATAGATATGTAAAGTTTAAAGCTTTATTATATACATAATTTAAATTAATATCATCTTAAAATAATAGAAAGCATTTGAGATGTTACATAAAACATTAATGATAACCACAAAAAAGAACTACAACATATATATATATACATACATATATATATATATATATATATATACACATACATACATACACACACCAGCAAACAAATAGCAAAATGGCAGTAGGAAGAATTCACCTATCCCTAGTAACCTTGAATATAAATGAATAACATTCTCCAAGCAAAAGGCAGAGCTGCTTACTGGATTTAAAAAAAGAAGAAGCAAAAAACAGAGTCCATGTACATACTGTCTACAAGAGATCCACTTAAACTGACACACATGAACTGACAATGAAAGCATGAGAAAAGTTATCCCACACAGAGTTCACCCCAAGAAAGCAAAGATAGCTATAGTTATATTTGATAAATAGACTTCAAGTCAAAATTCTTGTTTGAAACAAAAAAAATCATTATTTAATGGTAAAAGGCTCTATTCATCAAGAAGACATAACCATTGAAAATATACATAAGCACATTAGAACATTTAAATACATAAATCAAATACTAATAGATATGAAAGGAGAAAGAGGTAGTGATGTGATAATACTCCACTTTCAACAATGCACAGATCAACCAGACAGAAAATTAATAAAGAAGTACTGGATTAAAATTGAACTTTTAAGTAAATGTACCTCAAGTTCTATTCCTCATCAACAGAATATATATCCTCTCCAGATTATGTGGAATATTCTCCAAAACAAATCATATGTAGAGCAGAAACAAATTGCAGCAAAGTTAAGAAGACTGAAATCTTATCAAGTATTGTTACACACAACATGTATAAAAATAAAAATCAATTATGGAGGAATCTCAGAAAATTCATGAATGTAGGAACACAAAACAAAATGTTCCTGAACAACTAATGGGCTAAAGAAGAAACTGAAAGGGACATTTTAAAAAGTCTTCAGACAGGTGAAAATGGAAATACAACATACCAAAACCTATAGAAAATGAAAAACCTTAGAAATCCAAAAGCATTTCTAAGAGGGAAGTTCAGAACTGATAAATAATTGCAATTAAAAAAAAGGCCCCCAAATAGTATAACATTGAAAAGTAAACGAAATCAACAAACCCTTAGGTAGTCTAAGAAAAAATAGAAGACCCAAATAAATAAAATTGTTATTACAACAGATGCATCAGAAGTAAAAAAGATCCTAAAGAACTATTATGAACAATTAGATGCCAACAAATTAGATAAACCAACAAAGATTTAATGCAACCAATGAAGATTTAATCACAAAGAAACAGAAAACTTGAGCAGACCAATAACAAATTAAAAGATCAAACAAGGAATAAACCCCTCTCCCAACAAGGAAAAGCCCAGACTTCACAGCTGATTCCTCAAAACATTCAAAGAATTAAACCAGTGTGTCTTTAATTCTTCCAATAAACAGAGCTAGAAAAAGTATTTCCAAATACATTTATGAGGATATCATCATCTTGATTCCTGAGCAAGACAAAAACATCAAAAGAAAGGAAAACTACAGGGCAATTTCTCCAAAGAGCATTGAAGCAAAAATCCTAGATAAAGTATTATCAAACCAAATCCAACAGCACATCAAAGATTATGCACCATGACTACATGGAATATGCCCCTAGCATGCAAGGTTGGTTTAATATATGCAAATAAATCAGTGTGATACCTCACAGAATGGAAGATAAAAGTCAAATGATCATCTCTATTGACACGGAAATACATTAAACAATGTCCAACATTCTCTAATAGTTTAGGCACACAAGGAAACTTCAACATTTCACTTTATAATCAAAAGGGTAAAACTGAAAGTTTTTTCACTAACATCCAGGACAGAGCAAAGATGTACATTTTTACCTCTTCTATTCAACACAGTAATGAAAATACTATCAAGAGTAATCAGCCAACGGGCTGGAGCGGTGACTCAGTGGTTTCTGCACTTGCCTAGAAACCACAAGGACCTGGGTTCAAAACCCAGCACCACATACACAACTAAGTGTTGGAGCAACTAAGGCCATGTGAAAAACTAAATAAAGTTGTTTCCTCTCTCTGTCTCTCTCACTGTCCCTCTCTCTTTATAAAAAAAAAAGAGTAATCAGCCAAGAAAAAGAAAGAAAAATCATACAAATAGGAAAGGAAAAAGTAAAGTTACCTTTATTTGCAGATAATATGATACTATACATAAAAACCTCAAAGATTCTGGGCACACATACACACATAGTTGGAAAAGTAAATAATTTCAGAAAAGTTGCAGTATAAAAAGTCATTAGCATTTTATACACAAATAAAAACCTAACTGAAAAAGAAATCAAGAATAAGTCCCATTTATAATAGCATAAAAATATCTTAGAAATAGATTTAACCCAGGAGATGAAAGATTTGTACACTGAAATTTATAAAACATTCACTGAAGAAACTACAGAAGATGCAAATAAATGGAAAGCGTTCTGCACTTATGAATCAAGAACAATGCAACTGTGGCATATAATGTATAAATATGAAACTATGACATGTGAACCATTCCATCACACAATGAAACATTATGGACTAGTGTGGACCAAGTCAAGGTCAACGAAACTATGACACACACATGTGAGATATATATTATATAAAAATACAAAATAGTACTTCATTTTCTAATATATTAGCTTTTAATTCAGCTTTTAAAAAGAATGAGAATGTAGACTCTTTAAAAAAACTTTCAAAACACAGTGGTAGAGAACAAGTAGTGGTTACTAAGGACGGGGGTAGGCTAAGTGTGAATATATGTCAGTGGATACAGAGCAGCAGTTCTATAGAATGAACAATCCTAGAGACCCTATATGCACCATATAGGTGCACTAAGAGTAAGAAATTGTACTATGAATGGAATTCATGCTAAATGAGAAGATTTTAGCTACTGTTGCCTCAAAAAAGTTTCAAACTCAGTTAACTATGTGACATGATAAGTTTGCTAATTTGCTTCACTGTAGTAAATGTTTTATCATCTATATGTATCCTGTAACATTGTATTGTATGTCTTAAATATACACTATAATTTTTTTCCCAAAACTGAGCAGCAGGCAGGAAAGGAAAAACATGATTGAAAGTAAGGAAGAGAAAGAGAAACAGACTATTCCAAATACAAACTCTGGACTTAGGTCCAAAGGACCAATGAGTTTCAATATCATTTCCATATCTAATCACTGAGACTAATGTGACACCATGAACAGATTGGCTTCAGCCTGTTTCTCCACCAATCACCGGGATAAAGAGCTAAATGAAGGTCAATTATATTAGAATAATCAGAGTCCAGTTCTAGAGCCAGGGCAGATTAAATCCTATCCAATCCTAAACCAAAGAGGCGTAATGTGAAGCTGTAATGATGACCATTCCCCAAAGGAAAATCCAAATGTAGGTTGAAAATTGAGGTGGATACGATAGAAGAAAGATAGTCTCTCCAATAAATAGAGCTAGGAAATTGGATATCCAACTTCAAAAGAATGAAATTAGACCCATATCTCAGATGATACAGAATAATTAATTCAACATAGGTCAAAGGTTTAAACATAAAACCTTCAATAATAAATCATTTAAAAGGAAACATAGCATAGCAAGATATAATCTAGGACAACCATAGATTTGTGGGGAGGGAACAGGTGAGAGAGGGGGGGCAGAGGGAGAATAGGGAGGGATCTAGTGAAACAATCATCAACGTAGTATATACTCTTTACCCCCCTGAGACTCCAAATAGGACTTATGCAATCATTTGATTTTGGAAAATTCACCATCTAAGCTTTTATATCACTTGTAGGGGCAAAGTATAGAAGAATCAAGAGACTGGGGTGTGGATGATGTGGAGTAATTCTGATTTAAGAACAAATGCATATTATATTGTTACTTTATAAGCATTTATGATTGTATAATAAGTCAACTCCTTAATAAAAAAATTAAAAAAAACATGGGAGCAAAGGATCTAGACTCGAATTGGACAAAGATTTCTTGAATGCAGCACAAAAACAAGCAACAAAAGCAGAAATAAACAATTGGAACCACATCAAACTAAAACCTATACAACAAAGGAAAATAACAAAAATAATGGGAAAGCTATGGCAACTTGTGGCATGGGAAAATTTCACAATGATATATTTTTTATGTGTTTATTGCAACCTTATACACAAAATCCAAGAAAATAAATAACCTTAATGCCCATCAATATTTAAAGATAAAGAAAACATGACATACATACAGCCTTCAAAAAAGAAATCCTGTCATTTATGGTGTATATGGACCAGGAGGACATTATATGAAGTGAGATGAGCCAGACACAGAAAGACAAATACTGTATGACCTCACATGTGTAGTTTTAACTCATAAAAGGGGTGAGTAGAATAGTGGTTATCAGTGCCTGATGGGAGGAAGAAGTGGGGAGATATTGATCAAAGGATACAGAGTTTCAGTTGTGCAAGAAGAATAAATTCTGGAAATTTAACGTTATGTGTTACTATAGCTTACTGTATTAAACTGTAAAGTTAAAGTATACTAAGAGTAGATCTTAAGTGTTTTCACAAGGAAAGGAGAGAAGGAAGGCATGCAAGAAGGAAGGGAGAGTAGAGAAAGGGAGTGTAGTGGTTCATCTGAATTGTCAACTTGATTAGATGACGGTGTATCTAGGAATGATTGGCATGTGGGATAGTGAACTGAAGAGAGACCCACCCTAAGCGTGGGCAGCACCATCCAATAGGTTGGAGGCTTGGAAGGAATAAAAGCTAGAAGAACAAGGAAGCAGAGCAGATTCAAGTCCCATTCTTCCTGAACAGGTTCTTGATTGCTTCTGTGATCTTCTGAGGATATCAGACTCCAGCTCCTTCACTCTTCTCAAGCTGACTCTGGGCAGCAATTCTTCAGGGAGTTTACAAGCCTTGGGTCCAGACTGGGATAATATCATTGATGCCTTTGTACTAAGGCTTTGACATCCTGGATCGTGCAGCTATTGGTTCCTCCAGCTCTCCAGCATACAGGTGGCCATAGCGGAACTACCCAGCCTCTGGTTGTGTAAGCCCACCTAGTCCCTTAATGGGATCCTGTTGATTCTGTTCCTTTAGAGAACCCCGACTAACACAAAAAGGAAGGAAAGTAAAAGGAAAAAAAACGAAGATAATCCTGTAACCCAATGAGTTGATGGTTATGTTACACAGCTTGATTGCAGTGAGCACTTCAGAATGCATTGGTATATGGAAGCATTAAGTCATATACCTTAAATATGCATGATATGTGTCTTTGTCAATGCCTTGATAAAGGTGAAAAAGTGTAAGTGAGTAGAAATGGGTGCTGAATATGTCCCAAATGAGTGAATGTTTTACCTTCACATGAACAGAGCCCAGAGGCAGCTGTATTGGCTCTAGAAATGAAGTGGAGGTAACTACAAACATACCTTAGTTGTCACACAAGGTAAAGGTTTGGAGTGGGAGTCCAAGCAAGAAGTTTGAAACCAATCTTCACGATCAATGATGTGTCTTCGGTGATCTTCCCTATAACACACCAGCTTCTTGTTATTTTGTTTTTGTGTCTCACAGCTCTCTCTCTCTTAAAGAGAAAGGGACAGTAAGAGAGTGAGACAGAGACAGAATCAATTTTTATTTAGTTTTTTATGTGGCATGATACTTAGTTGTGTAAGTGGTGCTGGGGTTTGAACCTGCATACTTGCGCATGCCAGGCAAGCACCTTAACCACCGAGCCACTGCTCCAGCCCCATCACAGCTTTCTCTTAATATTAGGTTATACTGTAATTATAACAATATTGGTCCTATCCAGGCCCATCTGCCTGAAACACTAGCACTGTAATCTTATAAAAATGATTTGTTTTCCCTTGGCTGCACTTACCCCTTTTTTAAAATTAGCTGTTTCATAAAATTAGCTATAAAACATTTCATAATCTCTAAGATTCTTTTCAGTTTTAATATTCTAATTATTTCTGAGACCTAAAGATGGGTTTATTCAGCTCAAACATGATTTTTGATTCAGCATGTATGAAGGAGAATTTCAGGGAGACTTCGGCAAGAAATCTTTACATTCTATTGTATGACCCATTTAGCAGAGTTGCTTGGTTGGGGGGAATTTAAAGTCCCCTTGAACTTTGAAGTGGACCTATTCATCCCACTTCCATCTTGTGGCAGACAAAAGATTACACACAAATGAGGTTCTACTTTCTAATTCAGAACACAATTTTTGCCATAATATTTGGCAGTCCACCCTAAACTACTGTTTTAATTGCAAACTGCTCTAGAAATGATATTTGTTGTTCACTTTCAAAACTCATTGAATAAACAGTTTTATCACCATTTCCAACCTCCTATTCAAGCTTTTGTTATTACTGATGATCCTTATATAAATATCATTTACATTTTTACTTGTATACTTTTGGAATAGATTCCTAAAAGTGGAATCACCAGATCAAAGAGGAAATAGATATCATGATGCTAGATATGACCAAATTCCTAACCACAAACATTGTACCATTTTGCATTCCCACAAGCAATGCTTGAGAGCACTGCTTCCCCACAGCATCACAATTACAGGGTGCTAGAACACTCTGAACCACCAGCCAATAGGTGACAAACTGCATTGTTCTTAAGTTTTAATTTGCATTTTCCTATAAAAGTGAGGTTGAGCATGGTTTTGGGTCATTTAAAGTCATTTACAACTCTTTTATGAATTCTGTTCATGTCTTTATCCCCAGATCCTACAGGGTAATTGAGTTATTTCTTCTGCAGTTATAGAAGGTCTTTAAATATTAACTCTTTTTTTTTCTGTGACAACAGTTGCAACTGTATTTTTCCAGCATGTCACCTGTCTCTTGGCTTTGATCATCATGTATTTTTCTCAGAGATTTTATTTTTCACCATCAGGTAATTTAATTTATATTTCTTTATTTAGAGTCTATTTTAAGTAAAGTGCTGAGAGAATGTCTCTCAAGGGAGGTAACATTAAACCTGAAGGTAGGGTGACTCATTATCCTGGGTTGCCACCATTAAGGTTTGGTTTTGTTTTTTAAGACAGAGGGACAGTGTGAGAGAGAGAGAATCAATTTTATTTAGTTTTTCATGTGCCTTTCATTGCATCTAGACTTTGTTTGGTCATGGGTGCTGGGGTTTGAACTAGTGTACTCGTGCATGCCTGGAAAGCACCTTAACCGCTGAGCCACCTCTCCAGCCCCATGAAGGGGTTTTTAAGGAGTGAGACTTTGGGTGAAAAGCCTGAGGAACTTCCAGGCAAACTGGAACAAGTCTGTCACTCTTCATGAAAGTGGAGATGAATAGGACCATCTTGTGGGGCCAGTTAAGCATGTGTGGGGTGCCATGAAACTCAAAGACACAAGCCTGAAAGTGAAAAAGTTCCAAAGTTTTCCAAGAAGTACCAAATGACCACTGCAGAAGCATCTTACCAAATGGCAGAAAAGAAGCCAATGAGATCATTAGGTGGAAGGCCCAGATCTCTCAAGATCACCATATCATGTTTGAAGTGGGGATAACTTGCATTCATCCTAAAAGCATCAGGATGTTATTGAAAACCTTTAACACAAGGAAGCAAGATCCAGTCATGCCTTTTGGGACATGTTTGTCTGTCACAGTGTTAGCTTCCGTTCCATTGAATCTTTCCACTCTAATCTCTCTATGAGAACTGTTGCTGTCACACTGAATCTCTTGCTCCTCACTTCTAAACACACGGCATTCTTGCCAGGTCTGCACAAAGAGGGAGTTGATGAAAAATCCTTGTTGGATGAACAAATGGCAGAAGATTGAAAAGTGCTTCCCTCATATCAATCCTATAAAGGGGTTTCTCTTGAGAACGCTTTGAAAGGCTAGAAAAACCCTCCAATGTGATACATAAAACACCTTCATTTTTCTATTCCCTTTCTGCCAGCTCAAGGGGAAGTATTTGTAAGTTTCCCTGATAACTGGGTGCTTTCCATTTTTACAGACATTTTGAAATTTAAGTGTACAAATGAAACACTTTGCTTATTCTCAACTCTACACCCTGTATTACACCATATTCTGACAAATCTCCTTTTTGATCCCTTTGCTAATCCTTAGCATTCAATTTAAGTAATTACAAAATCACTCAGCCCAGACTGATTTAAGATTCCAGTCTCAGATACAATCCAATATCACCCGACCCCCAACTAACAGCCTCTGTCTCGCTGGAGAGGACTCTGGAGGTGAATGAAGTATGTGGCCTGACCCTGGATCCTCACACTCCAAAACCTTACGGAGGCAGAATGGACAGTCTGGTTCTGGAAGGCCTGCTCTCTCCTCCTACTTCTATGTCTAGCTGCTCTGCGTAAGCCCAGGGGACTGGAGGGAGCAGGGAAAGAAGCCAGGTAGGTTTCTATGTCTCAGCCTGCCAATGTCACCCACCAATGTGGGGAGGTCTGGAAATGTGTGGGTAGTTTCCTTGAGATGGAAAAATTCATTCTGTCTCCTTCTGCTTCTAAAGCATTCAAAGGACAGCAGCTGTATCCCCTCTGGTCCCTGAGATTTCCAAATATTCACTTCTGTCTATGTGGGGTTCCCTTCTCTCTTGGAAACCAAATGAGTCATCGCATGGTCCTTGTCCTTACTTAAGACTTTTCCTTCCACTTGAAGTCACAGGGACTATTTAGATGCTGTTTGCTCTACACCTTTCAAGTGTGCAACCCTGGCATCCTCTGGTGTCCATTCCTATCCACATCCATTTGCTGTCATCACTCATGTTTTACTTTGGGGAATGATGTTCCCCACATTTTTGCATAGCTCCTATGTGATTCAGTGAGTTTGGATTTGCTGCCCCTCAGCTCCAGAGCTGGGCTGATTATTCAAAGGCAATCCAATCTAATTGAACTCTTAGCCATAAGACTGAGATTCGCTGTAGTCCTGGGCCTCTTCTTCCTAAGCTTAGAAACCAGTGAGTCGGGGTTGGGGATTTAGTTCAGTGGCAGAGCGCTTGCCTAGCACACACAAGGCCCTGAGTTTGGTCCTCAGTCCTGAAAAAAAAAAAGAAAGAAACCAGTGATTCATACTTTCTGTCTTGATCCAGGCGACTCCACCTTTAGATATCTCCAGGTAAGAAGCAGTCTTCAGTCTCTTCTGCAGCTCTCTCCAAACTCCAGTAAACAAAGGCTATGTTCTGCCAAGAGCTCATTTCCATCCTTCCAATGCCTTTGGAGTCCACAGCTGAAGCGATTCAGCACAAGGGAAGTGAGGAGGTTCTGAGCCTTGCAGATGCCGGAAGCTCCATCCTTTTATAGATCTGGAGCACCTGCTCACTTGGCCTTGGATGAAGGGAAGAAAATGCTATAGATTCTGTATGCTCCCCTGTCTGCAGGTACTGACTAGGAAGAGATGAGAAGGCGCGTGGGTGGGGAGTATGATGGGATGGGGTAAAGTGCAGCATTAATAAAGATGCTGCTACTCCATATGGACTCTTTTAAGGAATCAGAGAAAGGTGTTTGTACTCTGGAAGGAAACAGCTCTCGTGTGCAGCTAGGTTAACAGAGCACAGGCTGCATGCCAGGCCTCGCTCCGCTTTCGGCTGTGCACATTTGAACAACATGCAACCTGCAAGAAACAACCACAGGCCGGGGTCCTGATGCTGCGGTGATAATCGGAGACACTAGGGCTGGTTTGGTTACTGTTTGGTAATTATTAAAGAAGGGAGTCTGGCCTCAACTGGCATTTGCTGTGTGCTGTGTGTCATGAAAGTGAAATGCCCAGAAAAATTACCACCCAACTTTCTTCTGAATAAAAATAATTACATGCGATTAGACATTGTGCTCAGTGACTTGTGTGGCTGCTTGGGGACAAAAAGATTGTTTTAAAATAGCATCCAAGGGCAATTTGAAAGAAACTATTGCTTATAATAATTGAGGGGAATTAAGTGCTGAAAAATAACTATATTTTGAGGTTAAGTCAAATTATCTTTACCTAACATATTCAAACTAGCAGGAACATATTTTAATTAAGAGAGCCAAACTTTGGAACCAAATATGAAAAAAAACTTGCATTCAGCCTATTAAGAATTATGATATAACCAAATGCCCTTCATTTATTTCTATTTTCTTTTTTCAATTTATTCATTGGAAAGAATTTCATGTTTTTATTTTCTTTCAAATTGGTGCATATGAAAAGCTGCTAGTATTCTTTAGTTCAGTGTAAAAGAATTTCCTCTTTATTTGTTACTTTTATTTTTTCCCATTCCATATTTATATTTGTTTCCAGCTATAGACTACTATTTTAATGGATTTAAAATATATTTATATATTTCCATAGGCCCTTACAAAACACATGTAGCATTCCATACTTAAAATTTTTAAATTTTAGTTATTTTTATTTAAAATACTTTATATTTATGAATATAATTTTTCATATTTCCATTTTATATATATTTTACATATATTATATATATTAGAGTTCTTTCTATTCTTTCAGTTTCTTATTCTCAGTACTATTTTTAGACATTTTGTTTTATGCATGAACATGACTGTATATTTGTGTATATGATTTTTACTTCTACCTGCAAAAAAATTTTTCTATAGCTTCATCACACGTACCATTACTCCACCAAAATATTCCATTGCATTCACTGTGTCATGCTTGTCCTTCCTTTCAATAGTTGGTTGCTTGCAAATCTAAGCACACTCATCCTCACCCCTGTGTGAACCTGTGCAAAGCATGGATTGCTGTGTCACAGGGTTTCTGCACACTTAATTTGACTAAGTACTGTCATGTCGCTCTCCACAATGGTCATAATGTTCTGCACGCAACCCCAGTGTGTTATGCATCTCTAATTTTGCCAGAAAACATCACCTTTATAATTAGCTTGTTGCAATTGTCTCAAGGGGACACTCAGAAAACTGCATCCAATTAATGCAAATAGATCTCAGAGATCAGTGGAAAGAAGTCGAGGTGGAGAAAGCTATAAGGTATTTGGATGGTATGGAGAGGATATTAAGACTATTAATGAGACTAAGGCAAATTAAAGAGGCTAAATAGATGGTAAGTTAACACCATGAAGAGGACCAGGTTCTCTTACTATCGTTTCAAAGAATTTTCCAAAAAATGTATTGATTATATTTAAGGAATACAATATGATATTATGGGATATATACAGATCTCTCAGTCTTTTAAAACTATGTTCTGATTCTCACAGTTATACTCATTACAGATACTGGAAAATTATGGAGAAGGATGACAATGAAAAATTTTTATACAATCCTTCCAATTTTTAAAAATTAATGTGTTCCATACTTTTAGAACAAGTATATGATCTTATCACACATCACCTTTTCTATTATTTTGCCCCAAATATGTTTCAAATGTAATCCTGTTTAAGTTTTTTTCCTCCAACATCATTTTTCCAGGCCACTTCATTTGTTACATTGAATGGATAATGCAACTTCTTCATCTCAATATCACTTTTGAATTTATAATTTAAAACAATGGTGATGATGATAAATCCCTAAAAATTTATAATTCTGCATATTAAATTTAAGTACAAACAAAGGAGACCTTTCTTATCTTTATCCCTGCCTGGTATCTCCCTTGATCCAGAACTAGAGACAACTTGAATCCTTAATGTAAGATCAGACGTGGGTGACCAAAAGGAGAAAGACCAAAAGGCGGCTAAGCAAAGCTTTTATTGGGATCAGCTCCTGAGTGAGTTTCTCCGGTCTGCTAGGGTTGGGGGCCAGCGAAGTTGCACATGGCCCTGCCTGGGCAGCAAATTTATAGTCTGAGGTGGGCAGAGGAAGTTTGTATCCCTTGGGGATTGGCTGGTGAAGATTGATCATCCGTGATTGCAACACACCATTGGTGTTTAGCTGTCAGCACTGATTTGTTCCTTCACTTGCACCGGGTGCCTGAAGTCCTGTTCCCATCCAGCCACCTGAAACCGACCTACCATCCCAACTTTTTTGGTGATATAGGGCACCAACTTCCATCTGGCTACTTCCTGCTGTTTATGTGGTGTTGGGGGGAGGGGAAGGTTCAGGTGTTGGTTCCATAGGAAGGCAGCTGTAAGGGTGCTAGAGCATTTGGTCGTATGTTACTTAAGCACCTTGCTCATGTGGTTTCAGGCAAATCTGAGGAGACAGGGAGCAATCATTGGAAGGAGTCCTATTACTAACATGGGAGTAAGGATGGGGGTCAGCCAGATTACAAGAGTGGAGTTTACCACCCTGGCCAAGGTTCATTTGATTGTTGCTGCCTAAGCCTTTCGCTCAGATGTCTGAGGGTTTTGACAATTTTCTTGACCAACTCAGTTTCATTGATGTAGTAGCAGCATTCCTCTTTTAGGAATAGACACATTTCCCCCTTTGTCTGCTGTCAGGAGAGCTAATGCTTGGCAGTTCTGCAAGGAAAATTGGGTGATAGATGTTATTTTTCTTTGTAGGGAGGCCAGAGAGGCAGCAGATGCCTCCACTGCCTCTTGGAGTTGCTGTTCCAGCCTCTGGGTTGCAGTGATTGCATAACCAGGTCCTCTGGCCCCTAACCTGAAGGCAGTGAGTGAGGAGACCAGGGAAAGTCTGACCACCATTGGTAGGAAAATGGCCCACTTTGCCCTAAGGAGGGGATTCTGAGCAAGCCAGATTAATTCAGCTTCACTATATAGTGCCAGCTGAAGAACTACAGAAGAGGGCACACAGAAAGCAAAGGGCATATTGGAATCTAATTTTTTGTCAGGGTTCTATTACACCAGAAAAGAATACTGGAGGAGCAAACAGTGAAGAAGAGATCTGTGTGGTTCAGTTGCAAGGTATCGAGGTAGAGGAAG
This sequence comes from Aplodontia rufa, assembly GCA_004027875.1. Taxonomy (NCBI): domain Eukaryota; kingdom Metazoa; phylum Chordata; class Mammalia; order Rodentia; family Aplodontiidae; genus Aplodontia; species Aplodontia rufa. Next base: position 154,378 of record PVKS010000776.1, on the reverse strand, counting down.
TGTAACAGTAAGAAAAGTTCTTTGAAGAGTTGTGATAAAGGGGAACTCTCTCCAAATGTGGCATTTAGCTTTTAAAATGCCTTATGTATCTTTGGGCTGAAATCCCATGTGATTCTGTAAAACAGTTTACCCTTTAGTGTTAACTTCTGTTTGATAGAGATATTTCCTTTGGCTGTGTAACCTCCCAGTTTTATTTAACTTTGCAAGAACTAATAAGCATGCATCTCAAGTAATGTTTAAAAAAGAGCCATTGTCTCTGTTGCTAAATGTCCATGTAGGACTGAGCTATGGTTATACTCTCCTGCCAGGTGTTTAAGACCAACTTGATCAAAACTGATCTTGTTCCTATCTATTGCTAAATGTCAGCTGAGATTTGCCAGGATCATTCTTGGGGAACTTGTGAAAAATCTCTTGGCTCTTCTACCAGTTTTACCATCTGCCAGGATAAATCAGATGCTTGCCAGCCACATGTATCTTCACTTGGAAGCATCTGGGATATTGCCCTTCAATGATCATCCTCTTTGCAGAAGTTTCACTGGTCGGCTTTCTGTTCTTTAGGGTCGCTTTATCCCCCTGATCAAGAGGTCATGTTACCCAGAGTTGTCACGCCCATAGAGAAGCCCGTTTTCCCCTAAGTTGTGGCTAACTAAACAGAGCAAGGGCCAAAATATTGACTTTTTCCTTAACCCTTTAACTTCCTTAACTTTGAAATCTTGGTTTTGGTGCTAACCATCCAGCAGGCCAGTTTCACCAGTCTTAAAATGGGAGTAGTCTCTCTGAATATACATTTAGTAAACAGTGTTAATGATCAGAGAAAGCCTTAGTATAAGCAAACAGATAAAAGCCAGATTTTCATATGGCAGTGTGGCCCTTCTATATCAGATACAATACTTAAAAGAGCACTTGTTGCTTACCTTGCCTGTAAACCTACATAAACTTTCATCTTAAAAACTTTTATATAAAATTTAGATAAACCTTGAATACATATTTGACCTTAAGAGAAATATTAAATAATTTTAACTGTGCCAATTATATTCAATTTAATAATATACAGACTTCTGAGATTTACCCTCTACAAACCTTCTGCAACTTACTCAGACACTCAATACTTCATCCAGAAAAATTTCTTTCATTCTAATTTCCATATTAAAGTATATTTGTGGGGCTAGAGCAGTGGCTCAGCAGTTATGGTGATGCCTGGAATGTGTGAGTATGCAAGTTCAAACTCCAGCACCACATTTGCAACAAAGTGTCGGAGGAATGAAAGCCACATGAAAAACTAAATAGAAATTGCTTCTCTTTCTCTCTTACTGTCCTTCTCTCTAAAAAAAAAAAAAAAAAAAAAAAAAAAAAAAAAAAATAGTTTATTTTCATACCTATAACCTTTTATATCTCTTTTCTTATTTGTTGACCCTTTCTTAAAACTGCATTCTGACACAATCTTTATAAAAATGTTCAACTTCTTTTATTACCCTTCTTAATAGAAAATATTTTATGTTATTTATAGTACCTTAATTGAAATACAGTTGAAATCTTTTGTACTCTTTGTATATAATTACACCTGTTAGAATTTTAACTTAGTCATCTTACTTTTGGTGAAGATCCAGAAACAAAGCCACATTAAATTTCTTTTACCATTTACAAACAATTTAAATTACCTTTTCGAAAATAAAGCATGTGGGGTAAAGGAATGTTCCCAGTTGATAGAATTAAGCCATGAAAGGAGATTAAAGTAGAGACGGAGCTTCCATGTGTGATCAATTGGCTTTCAGCCATTTCTAGAGACTCTACATTTACAGCAGGGAGTAGCCCTGTTCAGAGAATTAGGGTGCTACTAAGAGAGACCTCAGTTTCTTGATTGATTGGATTACCATGAAAGGAAACTGAAGATCAGATTAACACTCTTTTTTGCTAAGGCAGAGAGTGATTAATAAGTCTCATTATAGCAAAGCCTTTCCCCTGAGTCATGAGTCTGGCAGCCATGTGACTGACAGGGTCCTAGTATTTTTGATAAAGAGAGAGATCATAAAATGGAGTAGAGAACTCCTAGAACAAAAAGTGATAGAAAATTGTTCATTTCACTCATGCTTTTAAAGATCTTAGGTAAATCCCTGTAAATGTAACACAGGGTATCTGGGTGAATTCTATTTGTAAATTGGAGGAATGAAATCCATAGACACAGGGTCAGACAGAGCAAAGTAAAAGGATTTAGATTAAAAGAAGAAAAGTAGAATTCCCAAAGGAGGGGTCCCAAGAGAGGGATCCCTGGAGGGGTGTTCTTTGAAGAGAAGAATGTGAAAAGTTGAGCAGTTTGGGCAGAGAAGGACTGGAGTATAGGTACCAGGCCTGGATTGGAGGCCTGGACATAGGGAACGTTGGACCATTTGCCACTGCGGTGGAGAGCTTTTAAGACCTCTGAGAATTTGGGAGCTGAATGTGCCATTTTTAGGCCAGTGTCTATTATTGCCCAGCTTATACTGGGGCCAAGCAATATTACAGAAGAACACCAGTCTTTCAGGTTTAACTGTGTCTTGGAGACCCAGTGTCTGGATATGTTTGGGAAGGTACTACAAAGGGATATCTCATGGAAGCTTTGCTGGGATTTGGCCCATGCTAGATAAGATGGAGTGAGGTGGGCCCCCAAGGATTCTGATGGGGAGAAATCCAGGAATCCAGAAGAGTCAGAGGGAGTCACTTACACAGTAGGTTATGGCGGTGGTGGATGTGATGTCCAGCAATGTGAATGGTCCTTACTGGAGCTGCCAGAGGGAGAGGTGGTGGAGAGAGAGAGAGAGACAGACAGACAGAGAGAAAAAAAGAGAGAGAGAGAGAAGGAATGAAGGAAGGAAGGAGAGAGGGGGAGAGAGGGGGAGAGAGAGGGAGAGAGAGAGAGAGAGAGAGATCAACCTGGTGGAAGTCAAGGGAAGGCCCAGAGAAATTCCTATCTTTGATGGGAATTTAGAGTCTTTGAGAAATACTTGAATAAGAGAATGGTGTGAGGCTATTTTTGGTTGAGAAGTGTACCATATCAAAGGGTTGATATGGGGAAGCGGGAGGAGTGTTGGAGGCTTGGGGAATGCAGGCACAGTGTTTGGGTTGGCACAAATGAGAAATATGGTAGTGGTTTTTAAGGGAGTAATAGTAATAGAAACTTTGAGTTTGTGGAGGAGGTACACATGGAAAAGGGGACCTGAACCCGGAAAGGGTCCTCAGTTCCCACCACCTCATGGAGAGGAAACATAATGAGGTTGGGATTTATAGAGTTTTGAGGAGGTGATTGGAGGGGAAGAAAGAGAGGGTGAAAAGGGTAGATGGTGAGTGGCTTGAGGAGGGGCTGAAGATGGACACTGGGGTGGGCTAGGACTATCAGGAGGATTGGCCTGAGTAAGGAACGGAAGGACAGGAAGGTGGAGCGGAGAGCAGTTCCAATGGATCTGAAAATGAGGAAGAAGATGCAGGAGAACAATGGGGGAGAGTTGTGGGCCCATCCCTGGCGAGGAGAACATGGGCTGAGTGAAGGGGTGGATGAGAGCACAGATCCCAAAGGCCTGAATATAAGGCAGTTTTGAGCATTTCCCTGTCTAGCGACAGCAATTATCCAAATCAATGAGGTTTTGAAAGTCAAAAGTTCCTTTCGGAGACCATTTGAGTCACTGTCTAAAAAATACTGAGGCCAGGCCACAGTAGAATAAAAGACCAGTCACTTACAGCATAAATCTTGAGAAAGTCCCAATTTAGTAAAATTAAGGTATAGATAGCCCAAGGGAGTCCTGGGGTCTAGGGTGGACTTGGTGTTTCCCATGGCCTTTCAGTATTACTGGGGAAACAGGATCAGAAAGAGGTGTTCCAAATTCTGGTTGAGTTCACACGAGGAACAGGAAGTGGATGGGCCGGAAGCTGGGACATCTCTTCAGCCTACAGGCAGAATGGAAGTTGGGACTGGCCAGAGGCTGGGAAGTTTCCATAGTCTACTGGAGCCCTAATGGGACAGGTGGAGGTCTGTGGCACAAAGGACTTAGGGACAGAACCAGTAAGGGAAAGTGCAACTGGAAGGCCAAGGGAAATGCAAGGGAACTTACCCCACTTCTGTCTGCAAGGATGAAGGGAAACAAAGCGGTATAGGAATGAACTTCCTGGTTCGTCTGTGGGAGAGGGTGGACCTCAACACCAGCAGGGGGAGGCCCAAGGACCCTCCCAGGTTTCGGCACCAAATGTAAGATCAGAGGCAGGTGACCAAAAGGAGTCAGACCAAAAAGCTGCTGAAGAAAGCTTTTATTGGGATCAGCTCTCAGGCGAGATTCACTGGTCTGCTAGGGAGGGAGGCTAGAGCAGTTGCACATAGCCCTGCCTAGGCAGTGACTCCATAGTCTGGGGTAGGCAGGGGAAGTTTGGGGGTCTCGTATCCCTTGCGGATTGGCTGGTGATTCCATCGATCATTGGGCCATTGCAACATGCCACTGGGGTTTATCTGTCAGCACCTGATTGGTTGTTCCTGTGCTGGCTGCCTGATGCCTTGCCCACATCCAGCTGCCTGAAACTGACCTAACCCTTAATCCATCTGCATTCAAGCAGCCTAGCTTGAATGATAATTGATATCTACTGGAAAATTTTTTATTCACTTTCTCTAAAGTGAATGGAAGTGGAAATGAAAGATGAGGAAATCATGATAGAGATGGGGATGAGTCCGTAAATTTCATGTTTAGCATTGCTAGGAAAGTGTCATGAAATGGGAGCAGGTGGGGTTGCAGAATCTAAAGAAACAAGACTGGTGAAATTTCCCTTCATCATGGAGAAGTGGGCAGGGATAGCAATTGTTTTGGCGGAAATTTGCTGACAGAGTTCCCTAGCAGCCACACCATGCGGCTGTCCCCCTGGTCCCTGATGAGATGCAGCAATGGAGCAGTGGGGCCCTGGAACGGCAGCCCATGTGGATTTGAGTGCAGGCAGCAAGCAGAGCTAGTGGGTGCAGGTAGTCCACCATGCAGGTGCAGGGGACCTGAGGCACCGTAAGCCAACACTCAGGTGAGTCCAGGAGCACCAATGTTAACCATGTTAACCTGTCTTCATCACACGGCCAGGCCTGGGCATTATACACAGGCCTGTTGCAAAAACCTGCTTCACAAGGCACCAGAGATCTAGACAACCACCTCCCATCCCCGCCCTCTGCACTGAGCATGCCCAATTCAGGAACAGCAACCTCCTGCTTCCCAAGAAGTGGGGAGAAAATGCAAGCAAGGCAAACCTGAATGGGATTCAGGGCTAACCAATAATAGTTTTAGTGGGTTTCCAAAACCTAATTAGCATAAATGTGGACCAATAACATTAGTACTTTTCCAAACCCTAAGTAGCATGATATTGAACCAACTGCATTACTACTTTTCTCAATCCTTAATTTGCATAAGGATTTACAACAATAGCAATGACTCAAGTGCTATAAACCCCTAGATGAGCACACTCAAGTGGAGAAAACCTGCTATTGGGTCCCATCTTGTACTGTAAGAGTTCTGTTCCTGTTTCTTCAATAAAGCACACTCCCATTCACTCATCCTGGTCTGTGGGTTTCATTTTTCGAATTCACCAGATAAGAACCCAGAAAGAAGAAGAAATTGGTTGGTGAACTTTTGCAGTCTGCTGCTGTAACAATGGGGGACATTGCCCACCATTAAGAGCTGCAACATTTCTGGGCTGCAGAGCCCCCACCCCTTACATAGACCCCACCCATCCATAGAAAAAGGAAATTCCAGTCTCACCAACCAGCAGAAGCAGGCAGGTAACCAATTTTCATCTCAAAACTCTGGTTTCATTACTAATGGGAAAAAATGAAAGCTTTGAACAAAAAAAATTTTTTTAAACTTTTTAAGTCGTAAAGACATGTAAGGAAATGAGAACTTTTTTAGGGCCAGCATTTCAGAAAGCAGAGAAGTACAAAATGAGGAGCCCAACATTTGTCACTTGTTTTTTGTATGAGACCTATACTGGTTTTAAATGGCAGCTAAGGGGCTACCATCTGAGCATGAAAAGAAAGTGAGGATATTAGTAGCAGTCTCACAAATCTGGAGGTAAAAATAGAGTTCAGGAGCCATCAGAAATGAAGAGATCTTGCTCACAAGTAAGATTTAATTGGAACCATGAAAAGTGATATTGTAAACCAAAGTGTTAACCAGACATACATCGGGTCCTACAAAGGCTCAAGTTCAGCCCTGAAGCAACTCATGTTACCATCAATTAAAGTACTTCTCATAAAAAGTCCTTTGAGCACTTTTTTTTGTCTAAACTACATAATGCAGAATGTAAAATATCCATTAAAAATAAAACTAAGCATATCATTCAGAGTTCAGTGAAGAAATAGAAACCATACAATGCCTTTCAGTAGAAATAACTAATATCAAGAATTTTTCAATGGAAAATGATGAGCTGAAAACAAAAAAAGAGACAAGAGAAAGAGAACATTACAGGATCACAATTGTAACATACACAGAAGTAGCTACTTCACTTCCAAGTGCAGGAACAAGGAGAAAGAGTGAGAAGTACTGAAGTACTTAAGCAATGATTGGAAGAGAGATCCATCAGAGAGGAAAGCAGACATGATAAAGTGTTTCCTGTATGGTTAGTGGTGTTCTAAACTTGGAAGTGGGTTTTGGAGGGGTTGAGACTCAGACCTCTCATCAGTAAGCACTGCCTGGAATTTCTGAGCAGTCACATTAAGGCTGACTCTTTGTCTGAAATACTAGAAATTAAAATCAACTGCTCCTATTTCAGCATTAACTTTGGAGTGAAGCAAAATTGCAAAGATGATACTGGATGAAAGTGGAAGAAAAGAGTCACTTCTTTCTCCTCCCATCTCCTAGGCTATCTCTAGGATCCTTCATTGGCAGAGCCTAATAGAAAGTCAGTGGGCAAGTCAAATAATTTTGCTGATTCCCACCCATAGAGCAGAGAGTATTAAACTGTGGATTTGATGTTGAGAAATTACATCTCTAATTGCCATAGCAAGCATGTAAAAAAGCATGATTGACCAAGAGGAAGTAACAAAGCAGGCAGTAGGAATAGAATCAGAAGGGATCCAGACATTGGAGTTGTCAAACAATGATGTTAAAACAGCTGTAATTAATATGCTCAAGAAATTAAACGACAGGGTGGATAGGACTTTGACAAATAACTGGCAATTACAAGAGCCAATCAAAAGGGAGTCCAAAAGCATAATGAGTGAAATTAAGAACAATGCAAGTGCAAGCCCTGATTAGGAAGGAGGAGGAGTCCAAAGGTCTTCATCTGCCCCCAACTCTCAAAAAGACAAAAAAAAAAAGTGGGGAGGGGAGAGAGAGAGAATCACACTCTTCTTTTCAGCCAAGGGAAGCTCCAAGTGCCAAAGGAATCTAAAACATTTAATTATCAAGTGGTATACCCTTCCAAGAGAGGACGTTTTCACATGCAGGATCAGTTGTGGAGGTTGGGGGAAAGTAAAAGAAAGGTGAGCATATAGCCAACTAAACTTGTGATGAACTTCTGTATTTACCTAGAGGATGTGAATTTGAAGGATTGCCAGATGTAAAAATAATTCTCTCAGACGAGTAATTCTCTTACAAGGTGTGCTGTTAAGGAGATGATATTTTCCAATTTGTTTAATAAAGCAAGCATGCTAAGCAGGAAAAAAAAAACCATAACAAAATCCCATAAAGTATTATAAGGATACTAAACCATGAAAAGGTGAGTCTAACTGCAGGAGTGAAAATTTACTTGAGCATCCAGGACCCAACTCTTGTAATTCACCACAATAAAAGATATAAAGAGAAAAATCATGATCATATGATTGTTTCCAAATGAGCAGAGTAAAAAATTTGAAGAGTTTGATCCTTAGAATGAAATCTCTCAGCAAACTGGGAATAGACTGGAATTTGCTCAATTTGAGTAAGTACAACTTTAAAAATTTAGTAATATAGAATTGGAAATATACATAAACATATGAACTACTACCCGTTTATAGATAAAATATATGTTCAAATATTGAATATTGTATGATATCAGCAAAAATAGAAACTGTCCCGGTCCAACCGGGTTCTGACCTGAGAGACGGGCTGGGAATGGGAAAAACCACAGGCCGGAAACGCGGAACAGTCTTTCTTTATCCAAGCTTCACTTGTCCTTTTTATATCCATGCTTTACTTCTCTCTTTTATATACATATAGTAAATGTCTTAGTCCATTTGTCCATTTGTGCTGCTACAACAAAATGCCTGACATTGGGTAATTAGTCGATGGAGCTCAGGAGTTCAGAGGAGTCAGGGCAACGTTGCAAGACTCCACTTCAAAACAAACATGGACAGCAATTTCTCACAGTTCTGGAAGCTGGGAAGTTCAGGATCCAAGCATCGGCAGGTTGGCTGCTGATGAGAGCTCATCCTTCGAAGGGGCAGGAACACCACATCCAGCAGAGAAGTGGAGCTCTCGACTGCTGGCTGGCGCCTCTTCTTTAAGGACCTTCAGCCCGCCCCCTCGAGGCCTCTCTCCTTCCTCCTAAGGGAGCGCATTAGCTCCTCCCTCGCCACACCTGGATTTCGGAGGCACACCTTTGACCAATAGCAATAAGAAGCCTCCAGGTGCGCCTTTTGAGGGATCTGGAGTAATTGGCAGGTGATACCAATTCGAAACATCTGAAGCCGGTGTCCACACCCTGTCTTTCAAGCTTAACAAATCATGCGAGGGCAGTGATAAAATGGAGTGAAGGTCAGACCCCAGCAGAAACTGCGGTCAATTTAATTCAAGCTTGTACTAAAGGTTTCAGACTGTGCTTTAGGACAAAAAAATATAATTTAGGAATCTGGAAGTGAAGATAGTCATCTCTCATTATTCATGGATATGATTTTTTATAGTAATAACACAAATAAATCTGTAGAAAAACTATTAGAAATAATAAAAGAATATAGAAATTTGTGGTTGAAACTATTCTTTTTCACATCAATTTTTTCTAAATACTACTAACAATAAAGTATTAGAAAATGAATTTTTAAAAAATAGTACTATTTATTATGGCATAAAACTTGTAGTAACTAAAAATGAGTCTAACATAAGGAGAGGGGGACATTTTACAGAAAACTAGAAAGTATGATTGATCACAATTAAAGACTTAAAATACTGGTTACTATTTCAAAAGACAGAAGTTTCACTACTTGTAAATTATATTTAAATTCCAAATTGATCTATAGGTTCAATAAAACATCAATAAAAAAATCTAGGGGGATTTCTTTGTTGAAATTTATAACCTCATTCTAACTTCTATATCAAAATGCTAAGGATCAAAATAGTCAAGACAATCTTGAAAACCACATCTTAGAATTTAAACTTCTGGAATAGATAGTGTAGTACTCGTGTCACTTGCTACAAGACCTAAAAAGAGTGGAAACATATTTGCAATGGTCTCAACTTAAAGAAATGAACGCTCCAAATGCACATAATTGATATTCATTCATACAAAGAAATACATTGACTTTTGAGTCGATTAAAAGGGTGAACCACAATGATAAGCCCACAAAGTGGTTAAATCTGACAAACATAATGTTGAGTGAAGGAAGAGAATAAAGTAAGGTGTACTATTTGCTTTCCATTGAAAAATAGGCAAACAAATTGGTAATATTTTAAGAGTCCACCTGCAGGAGTGCAAATTTACCTGAGAAGTTGGAGAAGAAAATAAAGATTGGATAAAAGATATGAGGGGGTCTTTCATGGTGCTATACCACTGCTTCTTGACCTGAGTGGTGGTGACAGGTTATACTTTGTGTAAATTCTTCAAACTGAACAGTAATGGTGGGTGCCATTGTCTAGACACATTCTGTATTCCAATTTTAAAGGTTCTCTGCAAATGGAGGCAGAAAGCTTGAATTCTAAACTTGCCTGTTTCCCCTAGGTATGATAAATTAAGAGGAAGTGTCTTGTTCTTTCTGTCATCTTGCCTCAGACTGACTTTCTGCCCTTCTCTTCTAAAACACACCCGTAGAGACTTAATGCTGGGGTAATTTGTAGCATTTAGGCTTCTTTGGATACATTCCTAGAGCATCTTTCACCTTTGTGTCTGTGGCTGTCTTGTCCCTGCCTCTCTCTCTCTCTCTCTCTCTCTCTCTCTTTTTAAAAGAGAAGGACAGGGAGGGAGAAAGAGAGAGAAAGAGGGAATTAATTTTATTTAATTTTTCATGTGGCTCTCATCGCTCTGAGACTTTGTTGTATACGTGGTTCTGGGGTTTAGAACTAGTATCCTTGTGCATGCCAGGCAAGCATCATTACCACCGAGCCACCGCTCCAACTCCCATCACTGCCTCTCTTGATGCCCTCTCCTACCTCTGTTTCACTCTTAAGTGGCACACTCTTTACAAAGCCATTTCTGGCCCTCACCCACTTTGCCACACCTCTTAAACTAGATGCCATATCTTCTTCCCCATGTTTCTGTGGTGTTGTATGATTTTTTGGCATATTTTATTTAAATCTCTAACAAATTTTATAATGCTTTATGCCTCCTAATACACTGACAGACATGCTGGAACCATTGACAAGCGTATTCATCTTTATCAACTTTCAATCATTTATTTCTATTGCCAAGCACACTTTTTGACACAAGAAAGTATTTAATAAAGATTTGAACAGAATACCAAATATTGAATTGGAACAAGGTTTAAATTTGCGGACTTTCATAAGGGAGGCGGAGAGAGAGAGTTGACATTTTTGAAAGACTACAAAATAGATGGCTCTAGGCAAGGTCATTATATACATTACACATTCTGGAGTTTTACGAAGATTGAATGATAACCTACATCCCACATTTAAGTCTAAGGAGGAGTTTGAGCAACACCAATACAATTAGTTACTAAGTGCTTTGCAATTACTTTTGGTAAGTGATTAATTTTCTAGTATTTCCCTAATAATAGGTAGGAAACAGCATGGTATAAAGGCTATCAACACAGACTTTTTAGACTTTCTTTCCTCTGAGTACAAGTCCCAATTTAGACTGGTCATATAATCTACTTCCTCCACCTCTACTTCTTCATGTATACAACCATTACATTACAGAGTAAAACATTCAAGAAAAACTTGAGATATATGTAAAATGACCTTCCTAGTGCCTATTACTTAAAATATAGTTCAAATATGTTGCTTATTATTATTGTTGTTGTTGTTATTCACAAATACCATGCATTCATAGATTTGCTAGGACTCCAAGCCTGAAGAATATGCAACAAAACTTTGTCAGGATGCAAGGATTATTTAAACAGACAATATTAAATTCACTATAATGAATAGAAAATGATATTAAAACTTCAGAATATACTCTAAGTTGTAAATTGCATATGACCTCTCTCCTGATTGAAGAGGAAGCCCAGTGATTTGAAACCAACGTTCACCCGTTAAATTATCTTCTAATTCTGATCTCCAAACTTTTTGTCTTATAGCCTCATCCTTAGCTTATTCCCTGATGCTCCCTGACAAGCTTAGCTCAACCTGGTTTCATAATCCCTTTATCTGTTCAAATGCCAAGAGCTAAAGCACATTGTAAGGGTTTGATTATGGGTTTGTATTCCAGGCAAACTGAGTGCTCCACATGTAAGACTATGGATTGTATCTGACCTGTTCCTGGCAACATTCCTCATGTTTAGTTCAGTGGCTATAGAAACTACATAAACATATGTATGAATTAGTAAACAGATTTATGTCTTTAGTGTCTAACACATATTTTCTCCCAACAAATTTTTATGGATTTTTTTTGTGGCAAAGGTGACAATGTAGATAGATTTAGTTAATGCTTTTACCTGGCTGGCAGGGGGGGACAGGGGAATCCCTCACCCAAATCTTCTAGAAAATTCAAAATCCTCAAAGGACCACCAAAAAAAGAGTACAAAACAACATATAACTCCAGGGTTTTTTAAATAATAGTGATCTAGTCTCTGGTTTTACCTAAGTTTTTTTTTTTTTAAAGAGAGAGGGACAGTGAGAGAGAGAGATATAGAGACAAAGAGAGAAATAATTTTTATTTAGTTTTTCATGTGGCTTTTGTTGCTCAGAAACTTCATTGTGTATGTGGTGGTGGGGTTTGAACTCTCATACTCGCTCATGCCAGGCAAACGCCATTACTGCTGAGCCACCACTCCAGCCCCACCTACGTTATTTTTATGGTATAGAATTGAGACTCCTACACATTGTATTAAAATTATTTGTTTATTTACTACCTTCGTGGAAATAAGTGGTTTATGTTTGTTGCCTGGATGTTTATCTAAGTCAAGTAGTTTCAGAATGACATTATATGAAATTTTCAAACTATGATTTTTTTCTCAAAAAAGATCTCTCCAGAAATAACTAGTAAGCTATTAGATTGTCCACATTTGCTATATAGTGGACATTACAGAAGGCTCATTGGAATCAGGACCATATATACTTTTTTATTGGTGCCTAATATACATAATAGTGGGATTCATCATATATATATCAAATTCATTATATATATTAGAGTAGAAGAAAGGAATCAAGAGGGAGGGAGGAGGTGAGGACATGGGGAAACACTGGGGAACAAAATCTACCATATGCTATGTCCTTGTATAAATATACTACAAGGACCATATATTCTTAATATTATAACTTGCTTATTATAGGAATTTGATAATTATATGCCCAAAAGGCTACAGAAAAAGGGTTAAATTCATGGATTTTTTTAATTTATGAAAGTAGAAGAGTGAAGAGTTTGGACCGTGAGTACACAACTTTAAAAATATATATATTATTCCATTAAGATATATGAGCAATAGGACCAGGAAAGTATAAGAGTGGTCATAAATGAGAATTTCACTGACCAACAGGATCTGGTAGATATAGAAAAATAAGTCCAAGATATATAACCAAGATAAAGAAGGCCAAATATCCAGAAAGTTCCAGTATCCAAAAGGTTGGAATGTTAGCAAGTTCATTAATGATCATATTAAAATTTGGATCACAAAATAAGGCATCACTTTATAAGCCTTTGTCCATATTGTCTACTGAGTGAAAGTTTCTTAGATCAACTAGTATTTGTCTATCCATTCAGCCATCCATTTATTTACTGAATACTAAGGGTTTAAGGACTGGACACCAGAGACTTAGGGCTTAATAAAGTTCATATATGCCTGCTCCAGGAACTTAAGTGTTAGAAAGGAAAGGAATAAAATATATTATTCAGTAATAATAAAATATAACAAATGCTATCTCAGGGTTTGCAAGTGGAAGAAAGAGCAGGATTGTGTCACATATTCTAGAGAGGATCAAAAATGTGTCTCAATAGAAGATTATGTAGGAGCTGAAAACCTCAGAAGTGGAATAATATTTCTGATAAAGGGAACATCAGCTGATGGTATTAAGAAAATGGAAATCAGTTAGAGGTTGAAGACTTCTTATTTAGTGTGGCTAAATAGGGCCTGAGGTCATCTCAAATCCCCCACCAAAGGGAAACATGGATGCAGTGGGCAGAAGGCTCTTTCACCTTCCTATTCTTTACGATCATCAGGAGGTTTTAAAAAAAAGTTCATTTCCAACATGAGCATTGACAATAGCACTCGATAGGAGAAGCAAGAAAAAAACATTGAAATGATAACCTCCTACTCTCTGACAACTGAGAAGTCAAGAAAATTTCAAAGTTTTGACAGGCTCATGGGTTCCAAGGAAGAGTATGGAACAAATGAGTCAAAGTACAGAAAATCCCAGCTCAGGGATACAGAGGTGCTTATTTTAGATATTCTACATCATTGAGCTTCTTGATTCTTCTAAGCATCAGCCAATGAACTTTCTGGAGATATTACTAATGGAGGCACATATAAATGTTCAGACCACCAACCAGCCCTCAGTGACCTGAGTTTGTCTGCTTCAAACATACGAATCAGGAAACAAGCCTTATTTCAAGACAGTTTCTAATCCCATTGATCTCAGATGACAGCATTAAAGTTTTATGAAACTATACGTTCTTATTCTCAAATGCTCACAGCTACTGTAGTTGTTTTGAAAAAAATTGATCCAGCAACCCAAAACTTTCGCCTGCCTCAGGTCCTTCTGTTTTCTCTGAAGACCTTCCTTGAAGACACAAGAATTATGGTATCATGTCAGGAATTATTTTCCCAAAATTTGCTCGTCATATATTTATGCATCCATGTTGGTCCGGTATTAACACTGAATACCCTTACAGCTTTTCTCTTGCATAAACTTTAAGCCACCTCTATCCTTATGACATTTGTTACACAATTTGGACTTCACTATTTTCATACTGAACATTAATAACATGTGGATATAAGAAAGAATCTCACCCAGAGATATCCATTGAAAACAACAGTGTCTTCAAAATTCTGTATTAATGCATGGCTGAATCTGAAGTGCTTATTGGTCTTATCACACTTTAAATTTTTTAAATGTTAACCTATTTTTAATATGAAGTCGCAATTTTCCACAACAAAAACAATTTTGGCGAGAAAAGCATCACTGTTTTTCAATGTGTGAATTTCATTTTTGCCAGTCTTAATAGAGACAGCTGGATTCTTATATTTGCATTCAATCTGTAGTGATTCTTTGCTTTATCTGAAGCATGTGAAGAAAATATGTCCTCACTCAAACAAGTCATCAAGGATGAGAGGGCCTTATGGACCTCATGAAAGAAGACTCCAGGGTCCTCAGAACATACTTTAGAAATGATGGTTAATTCACAGAGGCGGATGGGTCTTGATGGAATTTGGAGATGAATGAAATAAACTACAGCTTGAGAGGAAGAGTCAGAGAAAGAAAACTGATAGTCAAATTTTGATTAATATTATTACAGAGGCATATTCCTCTTTATGGTGCTGTTGAATTATCACATGGAAGAGAAATGATGCCGGTATTTCTACCACTTTGTTAACCATCTGACAACTTCCCCATACTTAAATGGCAAAAGTACAATGAACACACACACACACACACACACACGCACACTCACACACACTCACACACACACACCACCATTCTTTATCCAGTTCTACATTGCTCTTTCCATAGAGTGGGGAAAGACTGCTCTTTGATTGATTGATTGATATATGTACATATATATATATAATCCTATGTGGTTCATCTCTGTCATATATTTTTAAATATTTGTTGAAATTCATAGAATATATTAGATTTGTATTTGCCATATATTTCTATTGTTACAGTAAACAGGAGCATGGTATGGTAGCAACTCATGAACAAGTGTAATATTCAATGGCTGTTGATTGAATTGGGAAATTAAAGGGCTGGCATTGAAGAAGAAACTCTTTACCCAGATATGTGTCCATGTCTGCTTTCACCTTGTACCTTTATCTAGGGCTTCTTTGTCATCCAAAAATGATCCTGAACAAGGTTGTGTCATACACTGCAGCAATGGTAGGGACTTCAGACTCTGGTGTCTTGTTTCTCTGTGCACCTCTGAAATGGGGTGACATTTATTCTCTTCATTTCTAGTAGCTTCAGGATGGCTGATGAAAAATAAATATAATGGTGACTCCCTCTCCCCATGGACTTTGGGAGATAGAAATTTAATAGTTTACAAATACTTAAGCTGTTTTAATAGTATTTAATATTAAAATAGTTAAGCTTAATTTAACTATTTTAATAGTTTCTGCAGAAAATATTAATAATAAAATGAAGAAAGAAAGAGCTGAGCTCCTTTGACAGTTCAACTCACCTCATTTAATTACATTTTTAGCTTTTAGTTTACACTATTCAATTTCACGGAGTGCAGTTTTCTTTATACAAAAGTGAAAATATGAAAATATTTCCACTACATCTGGTGAGACCAATGGGCACTAATCAGGGCTACTGACTATAGGCAAAACCAAATGATTATTGTACCATGCTTTGCTCCAAAATATTACTGAACAAGTTTACTTTTGTTCTTCTAAATATTTTAGAAATATGAATAAAGAATTATTGTACATATTTGTGGGATATGATTTTACATGTATTTATAATTTAATACATGTAAAACAATGTGTAATGACCAGTACAGCAGATTTATATATTGCCTCAGAAATTTATCATTTCCAGAACTGGAGAAAACTTTTTTTTAATGTTCCTCTAAGATACAAAGAACATTTTCTCCTAACTAGCTTCTTTGTTAAAGACCCACTTATTGGTCCAAATTCTGTTCCACTTTGAATCCTTGCATCCACCTTTTTCCTAATTGTCTTATTTATTAGATATTTAGGCTATTAACATAATAGCACTACCATCTTTTAGGGAAGGAGGATTTGCTAGGAATTAAACACAGGGCTTTGTGCATGCTAGGCAAGTACTCTACCAACTGAGCTATATCCCAGCCAGATATTCTTATCTTTAGATTGCCCATCCACTAGAAATAACTAAAGCTATACCCTGACTTTTCCACTGCATAAGATCCTCCTAATATATTTATTTACCAGTAGCAATAATATTCAACTACTCCCATAGTATCACCTCAAGGCTAGAGACTTTGGCAGACATTTGAGCACATAGCTTTCTTATACTTCCAATTAAGAAAATACAAGGAAAGAATTGTTCATTCACACAGCTGATGTACACATGAGACACAGGTAAAGACAAATTCAAATAGAAATAGTGTTCCAGATGTGCTAAGAATCTTAACATATAATGTGGATTCATCTATTTAATAAACCCACAACTATTTTGGGAGGTCCTATTGATACAGTAGTACATCGAAAACTGTAAAATTTACAATAATTCATCAGGCCTTGTCTTGGAGGGACCTACAACAAAGTAAAGAAAAAACTACAGCATTTTAAAATTTAAATACAATAGAATAAAACAAAAACTCAGAGTCACAAGGTTACACTCATTATTTTAAAGTAGAAAATTGGAAAAGCTAATATTTTCCTTCCAATTCTTATCTTAATTAACAACAAACAATTGGAATTGAAAATGCATATTTCTAAGCCTTGAATTTTTCTGCTATTGTGTATCTCTGGGCATCCATCTCTAATTGTAGAGAATTACATGAAGTTTCTAATATAAACAAACTCACAAAAGCAGAGAGCAGCATGGTTGTTGCCAGGAGCAGAGAGGAGGGAGAAATGGAGATTACAAATTAAACAGGTGTATTTTAGAAACACAAAAGGGGTAAGTTTTAGAGACTTGCTGTACAACACTATACCTGTAGTTAACAATATCATATTGTGCATCTAAGAATCTATTGAAGGTAGATCTCACAAGCGTTCTTACCACAATAATGCAAAAATAATTTTTAAAAGCTATGTTCAACTACCATCCATATGCTAAAATTTAATACATACATATCTTCAGCTAATTTCTCAGTCCTAATACCTACACTCACCTATTATCCATTTACAAAGTGCCAGGACACAGTGGGGCATTTCGTGAATAAATTACTTGATAAAGTAAGTAAATTGGCTGCTACTTCCTTCATAATTTGGACCAAAGAAAAACCATCTGGTCACTCAGAAGTGACTAAAATGTTTTGAGAAAACACCAGAAAAGAGCAGAAAATAAATGAAAGGAGACAAACCTACATTTTACATTTGGAAAAGCAGATTTTCACATATTCAGAGAAAATTAGAAGAACATCCTAAGAACAGATGGCACTGAAAGAGAGAACCAATTGAGATGCTCAGTAGAATTTAGTACCTTTCCTGCCTCACTGGGCTGGGCACGGAGGCAGTTTCAGATGAAGGACAAGAAGTCTTGAAAATGAGTTTTTGACAATAAAACTGAGGAGGAGACAAGACATCTGAGACACCTTCTAAATCTAAGACTGTGTGATTCAAATCCTTCCTCTGTATAAAAGTGGGAAAAACATTGCAAACCTGGAAGAACTGGGAATTTCACAGCCCCTCCTCCCTTAGCAACCTATAACCTATACCTGAACCAGGGTGTAAACAGAATATTACTGTGATTGATAATGTGTGTTCATACATAATCATGTCTTTCTTATTTTGTATTCAGCTTCTATGGGGCACAAATATTCATTCTATAACTTTAAATCTTATATTTTGATTAAAAGGAATATTTATTGAATGAAATTCAGAAAGTATAAAAAAGTGTAAAGCATACAGAAGGAAAAAAGTACAAAAAATATATTGTATTTTGAAAAGTAACCTAATTTTACTACCTCCCTGCCAAAATTTTGGGATACCTTATTCATTCAAAATAAATTGGCAATAGTTATTGCATATTTTTAATTTTTGAGTAATAATGTTGTGTTTTATGTGCTATTTTATAACTTTTTGGAAATGTAGTTAAACATTATAAATATTTTCTTATGCTACTAAAGTTACTTGCAAAGTCATGGCCATTTAATTTATTGACTGAGTACTCCACTACTGAATACTTAGATTGTCTCAAATTTTTCATAATTGAAAATATTGCTTAAATCAACATCTTTGTAACTGAATACTAGACACATTGCTGATGATTTCTGTATGATTAAGATTAATTTTTGGTTGGAGGATTGCAAGGTTAAAGTGTATAAACATTGATCTATTTCGGCAAATTATCCTTGAAAAGAATAAACCCTAATGTAGCTCCCACACCTTGCTAGACTGCTTACTTCTTCAAACCTACATTTATGGGTTAAAATGTTATTTTATAATTTGTATTTGTCTTATTACCTGTAAACCTTACTAAATTTTCATAAAACCACTGGCTATATTCTTCTGGTTTTAGATTTCTATTTTCTTAATAATTCTATGTAATGTTTTGTGTTCATATTTAATCAGTTTATAGCTCTCTTGCTTGTTTGGAAGGGCTGTTGGAAATTAAGGATATTAACTCTTTGTCTATGGTACAGATTGTTATTTTTCCCTAGTTGGCATTTGCTTTTGAATTTTATGCTTAGCAATTTAAGGCATAAAGTCATTTATCATTTTACAGAATGAGGTAGAACTAAGAGGATGTGCTAACATTTTTATATGTAGATCATTGTGCCATTTTATATGCTTTATCTATTTTAATCTTAAGAAAAACTATTTCAAGTAAATATTAATCTTGTATCCATTTTAACAAAAAGAAAATGGTTTAGTGGGAGAAAACAATTAGTCTAAGATCTGTGTGAGTCCAGAACCCGCCTCCCAAGGATTTCTCTTTACGTCTTTTTTCTTGATCATATGCATTATTGCAAAAATTTTCCCTCCACAGAAATCAGACAAGCAATGATATATATTTCTTTGGGATTTTTACTGACTTTATTTTTATATTCAGCTTTTTAAATTAACCTGGAATATGTTGTGAGTTACAGAGTTCCCTATTATTATACGTATTTGTAAATTTGATAATCAATTATCTTATCAACACTTGGGGGCTAATATATCCTCCACTGACATAAAGTGAATTTCCAGTCTTTATGAGTAGGTCACGAACCCTACTTGTATTAGGATTGGGGACCAGAAGGTGAACCAATAGTAAAGGCAGCAGGTAAATATACTAATACTACATAGCAGATCTCCCCCCAAAAGAAGTCATTTGAACGTTCTTTCAGAGGTTGATACCAATAACCATGAGCTGACTCTTACTAGACTAAGGGAGAGTGAACACAATTGCAGCTTCCATTCACTGGGCACTTTTTAGGTGTCAGGCATGGAGTTGAGCATACTACATGTTCTGCATACGAAACTTCTCGAGTTCTGAAGGAATTTAAGCTCAATTTAGCTAACTGGAAGAGACAGATGGGAGTTGGTGGAGCAGTTTAGGATTCCCTTGATCTAGGCTGTGAGGTAAACTCTAAGAGATGAAACCTATCCTTTTAAAACTGAATTATCCCATGATGAATTCTTACATACCTACAGGAATAATTCAATTCTGAAGTAGTTGTTGAAACCACATGAATCAAGCTTGTCAAAGAAAATCCAGAGATAAAGGATGAGGCTCTGAGTCAGTCTGGTCCAGAACCTGAACCACACAAACAGCTTATTATTTCTGTTGCTTCTCTCCAATGCCTTTGCAGGGACTGCCATCGTAAAACATGGTTATTTCTTTTTAACATGCTGGGTTACTCCAAAATAGACAGATTTCAGAAGGAAAGCACATCAACGGAGAGAATTTAGGAAAAATTCCATCAACTATTGTATGGAGATACAGTTTATTGGAAAATCATTGTGGTTGATAGTTATTTTATTCAAAGGCATGAAATGTTACAGGGATAATAATCAAAATCTCACAAGCAAAGATCAAACATGTTTAGGAAATATTAAATCATTACTGTAATAGTGAGAAAAGGCATCTTGAAGACCAACAGAAGATAACGAAGGAGGAAGACCCAAAAAGGAAGTGCTGTTCACAAGAATAACATAGGCAAAGAGCAACAGAGAAATTCTGCAAAATAAAATTCATGGAGCTGAAGACATGCTGCAGAGCAGGTCAAGCTGAGTCAGTAGGTCAAAGTGAAGGTCCAGTTCCTGCCTAATGGACATTACCGTGTCAAACCATCCCTCCTCACTCTTGCATCTCAGCTTAATCATTGCTTTTCTGGAAAGATTGAGTTACTCATTTCCTTAATATTCTTCTATAGGGACCAAATTTCTTCTTAAAATTTATCAGTAAAAGCCTGGTATGATTGTACATGCCTGATACTTGGGAGACTGAGGGAGGAGGATGGCAAATTTAAGGCCAGCCTGGGCAAATCAATGAGACCCTGTCTCAAAATAAAATAAAAAGTGCTGAGGATATAACTCAGCAGTACAATATCCCTTGGGTTGATTCAAAGTACCTAAAAAATAATATATATATATATATATATATGAATTAAGGATATGACTCTGGAACACAATAATCCTGGGTTTGAATTTCAACTTTATCACTTATTGTTAGGCTTGGCTCTTAAATGTCCCCAGAGACTTGTGTTTCGAAGGCTTTATTCCCACATGGTGACACTATTTGGAGTTCGTGGAACTTTAGGTCACTGGGGACATGCTTCCTCTCTCTCACTCTTTGCTTCCCAGCTGCCATGAGGTGAGCAGCTCTGCCCCACGCATGCTCCCTGCCTTGCCACGGGCCCAAATGCTACGGAGCCAACCAGCCATGGCCTATAATCACTGAAATAATGAACCAAATTAAATCTTTCCTCCTTTTTAACTATTTATCTCACCTGTTTGATCATAGATCAGAAAGTTAAGGAGCACATTATCCTAGTCCAAAAGAAAACATGTAAATATGTTGGAGTGATTAATAGGTTAATCAATATGAGGAGTAAGCCTGCACGTAGAGCACCAGTAAAGTAGACATACCAAATAAATGAGGTGAAATGATAGAAACAGTATGATATTTAATAATTTTAAGCATCAGAATTACCTTGGGGAAAAACTCAAGTCTACATTGACCTTCATTTCATCTTCTGTTTTAGTTTTATCTTATTTTTGTTTTGAATTACATATATCCTAATATTGTCTTCTATGCTTGGAGCCCATGATGTTCTTAATATTGTCCTGGGAAAATTAGAGTTTTAAGTTAGCAGATGCAAGAGATGGGAGGTATGAAAATCTATTCAGGCCATGCCTGGATCAAAATTCCTTATCTAATATTAACTTGTACAGTGTGATAGAAATCTCTTCATCTTTTAAAGCCTTACTTTTTATCAGCAGTTAAATGACGATAGTGACACTGACCTCCTACATGATGGAAATGTTTTTAGTTCAAAACAGTGTAGAAGTTTTATGAAAATAATCTGTAAGTTTCCTGTACAAACAAAAACTCTTGGTGATTAATGGGATGTGGGAACTATGGAAAGGGGAAAGTGAAGCTAACTTCATAGTTTTCTGCTTTAATAAAGTAAGTTGAGAAATGTCATCACAATAAATAAAAGAGGAGACACATAATAGAGAATTCATAAAATTGTCTTGTGCTGGGTGTGGTGATACACACCTGTAATCCCAGCTAATCAGGAGACTGAAGCAGGAGGATCATAAGTTTGAGGTTAGCCTTGGCAACTTAGTGAGAATCTGTCTCAAAATTTTAAAAAATAATAATTAAAAAAGAGCTGGGAATATAGCTCAGTGATAAGCTGGACTCAATCCCCAGTAACAAAACCCAAAAAGAAAATGAAAAGGTAAAAAAAGCAAATTATGTTGAGATGGAGGTAATAGAATTATCCAAGGAGTTTTGTGAATTCTCTAAACAATATAATTCTCACATATGTTTATTCCTAGAGTATAGTCAGAATGTGTGTACCATTCTTGTTACACTGTAAGGTTTTTTGATAGGACAGATGTCTATGTAAACTTTTCTATTTTTCTAAGGGTAAGGCATTGAAATATGCAAGATCTGATTAGGTCTGGATATTTTATAATCATCTCAGATGATAAGCCATCTTTACCCTTCTTTCTTAACAAAGAAAAATTAAAAATCCAGGAGATAAAAATAGAAATTTTAAACAATTATCTAAAAATGGAAAATCTAGCCATTATAATATCCAACTGAATAATTTTGTAGATTTTCAAAATAAAACAAAACTTATTTGAAATTACCTGGATGACACTTGCATTTTCTAAACCATTTCAGTACTGCAAATTCCAGCCCCCTATCTCACATAAGCAAGAAAGCTTTGAACACATTATTTTTAGTAATTTTTTCCTACAATATTAGTTGTAAGGAGAAATCGATGTTTGGTTACAAATTCATGACTGTAAGTCAGTTTTGAAAAATCTCCTGCCATATCATGGCAACTCATTTCCTCATTTGAGGCATCATCATCATCATCATTATTATTGGCATCGTATTCAGGGTTTTCCCTTTGGAAAGCTTGAAGTAATCTCAAAGAGATTAACTATGTAGAGTTGACATGCCCTTTACAAAGTCTCCATTAGGCATCTCATTTGGAAAATATGTACCAAATGAACAAAATACAGGTTTAATTTTGTTTCATTAGATTTTGAAGAAACCAACATGAATTAATTAGTGTTAACTACAACATGCTTCACTAATATCCTGCCAACACAAAGATTTCCTACAGTGCCAAGATGAGAGACATGTTCAGGATGATAAGCAAGAAGTATATGTGGGTTGGTGTGATTATTATTACAATTACTGCTGCAAATAATTTTAATTGAAAGGGGATTTTGCATTTGGAGGGTAATAATCTCCATTAAGATCTTGGACTAGACATTTAATTTAGTTTTAATGGCATACTTTTAGGTTAAATATATGTAAATTAATTATTAAAACATATTTATTGTTATTATATACAGGCAACAGCATCTTTAAATGACAAATAGGGATTTATGGAGAGTAATCCAACCACTCAGACACTTGTTGGTTTGACATGTTAGTGATCTAGGAAAACTTGAACAGGAAATCACATTTAGGTGATGGATGAAAAGGAGTCTGCATGTGGAACATGTCATTATTAAGACACTGCCTTCAGCTGCTTTGTATCTATAGGCTTTTAAAATTGAGCATCTGTTCTTCAAATACCTGTTGTTAGTGAAGAAGTTTCATAACAGTGTGAAGGTTGTACTCACTCTCCATAATGCAACATAATAATGTAAGCAAATTCATGGTAAATTTGTCCTTCAGGGTGCCTGAGGAGCAAAATATACATATCAGTGGAATAAAGGCTCAGAGAAAACTACCTGCAGTGCTAAACAATGTATCCTTCTGTGTTTGGCACATTAAAAAATTACACATTGCAGTGGTTTCCAGTGCTTATCCTATGCCTCATAACTATACTCAACAATGCACTATAATTCAGGCTTCACTCCTGTCAAGTGTTCGCTATGATACTTCTAGCTATCATTCAAAGGTTGCAGTGACTTTAATGACAGTTTGTGTTCACCTACCCCCACTACACGTACAAAGCCTTTAAACATGTGCCGATGGATTTAGTATTTGCCTAACACATGCCTAACTCTTCAGGAAATGTGGCCAGAACTCCACCACTTGACCCCTGCCCTTCACTTTCTAAAGATGAATTTAGGGACAATTAAACCCACCATTATCAGGAAATAATGATATGCTAATCATTTTCATGATATGAATGACAAATGTAAGATGAATTGGGAAGTTCAAGAAGTCACCAATAAAGAATTAAATGACAGATACAGTCATTGAATGCACAGGGAATGGAAGAATGTTCCAGGATAAGAAATGGTAGGAGGCACGGAACCAAAATGTTTATCAGACAGTGAGTACACAAGTCTTCCTGTGGGAGAGTAGCAGATACTAAGATCAAGTGGGTGGGGTGCAGACACTGAACCACTTTGGTGCCAGATACGGTGGAATTGATGTATACAGAATATCAGGTATGCTGTAATACTTTTAAAAGACTGCATCTTATTCAGAGGCATAGCCACTTCCTAAAAGTAAAGGTTTTAAGTTATTTTAAGTGATACATAAAAACATAAAAATTATACATGCTTATGGAGTACCATGTGAAATTTCAAAGGACATTTATATAGGGTAAAGTTTAAATCAGGTCAAATACATCCATCTCCTCAGATCATTTCTTCATGGTGAAAACAACATCCTTTCTTCTAGCTTTTTAAAATGTACAAAATATTATAATTATCTATAGACATTCTACTATCCAATAGTTCAGTAGAACTTCTTATGCCCATCCATCTATAACAGTACCCGTTGATCAACACACCTCCTTTTTCCATGTCTGCTACATTCCCAAGCTTCTGGTAACCAACATCCTACACTCAACTTCCATGAGATGAAGTTTTTTCGAGTCCACATATAAATGAGATCATGTGATACTTGTCTTTCTGTGTCTACCTTACTTCCCTTAACATAATGATTTCCAATTCCATCCATGTTATTGTGAATAGTAGAATTGCATTCATTTTTGTTGCTAAATAGTATTCCATACTAAATAGTATTCCATACCACATTGTTTTTATCCATTTATCAGTTGATGAACACTTGCATTGTTTCCATATCTTAGATATTATGAATAGTGCCTCAGCAAACATGGGAGGGCAGATGTCTCTTTGAAAGACTGATTTCATTTCCTTTGGACATATGTTCAGTAGTAGGATTGATTGGTCATACAGCAGATCTATTTTTAAACTTTGAAAGGCGCCCCATGCTGTTTCCATAACAGCCACATATTATAATTTACATCCCCACCAAGTATGTCAGGGTTCCTTCCCTTTTTTCCACATCCTCATCAGCACTTTCAATCTTACGTTTTTCCTGATATTACTCACTCTTACTGAAGTGAAGTACTATCTTATTGTGGTTTTGACTCGCAATTCCCTGATGAACAGTAATGTTGAACATTTTTTTCATATACCTGTTTGCCATTTGTGTGTCATCTTTTAAGAAATATATAATAGGTCTTCAGTTTTATTGCTCACTTTTTAATTAAGTTATTTCTTGTGAGGTTTTTGTTTGTTGGCTATTGAGTTTTGTGAAGTTACTTATATACTATGACTATCAATACTCTGTCAGTTGTATATAGAAATAAGCTGTATTAAAGGCAAGTCGCTGTGAAGAATGATTTGTACTTTTCAAGCACAGGGATATGCTTAACATTTCCAAGTATTTTCCTCCAAATATTAGGAATGAATTTCCAAGCCTGATTTCCCTGAAGAATCATGTTTTAGAGTACTCCAAACTTCTGAAAAATAAAGAGATTTTTTTATGAAGAATTTGTTGAAATGTTTCAATGACTCTAAGGAATTCAGGCCAATATGGTTTAATACCTCAGTGTGCAAAGAATTTGAAAAGATCTCAGTTTGTGTTTCTTAGCTAATAGGGAGTTTGTGTTTCTTGGACACATAGGGCATTACCGTCATCACACATCATGACTGTCCTCTGCAAGCCAAGTCTAAGCAATGGCCATCTTAAAATTCTATCGCTTGTACAATGACCACTTTTATGAAACCATTTCTGCCTATGGATATAAATAATGAAATATGTTTTGAGGACAAAGATCCAAACAATACTAAAAGATTAAATGGTTCCCCTATGAAAAGAGAGCTTTATCTCTACATCTGTGTATACTTTAAAGAATGGGAAAACATTTTACTTTTCCTCTTTGACATTATAAAAAATATTTAAACATTTCTGGACACTTCAAGTATGGGGAAATGCCAGGCACCCTGGTGCATGCCTATAATCCCAGAGACTCTGGAGGCTGAGGCAGGAGGATTGCAATTTCAATTTCAGCCTCAGCAATTCAGCAAGGCTCTAAGTAACTTAGCAAGACTCTGTCTCGAAAAATAAAAATAAAAACAAGGGCTAGGGACAAGGATCAGTGGTTGTGTGCCTCTGGGTACCCTGGTACACAAAACAAAGAAACAAAAAATATGCAGAAAAATTAAATATATATTAAAGTAAATTTTGACAATTCATTAATTTTATATGCTTCAATCTTTTTTAAGTTTTATTTTTGGAATAGTTGCAGATTCACAGAAGAAATTGAAAGGAAGGTACAGATATATATATATCCCTGTAACACAACACTTGCTTTTCTTCCCATTGAGATAGTGTAGGAGAGATAGTAAAATAGCTAGGTAGTCAGGACCATGGGCCCCATTCAAGCACAACTAGAAGCAAGCCAGTAGAGAGTGATTGACAGGTATGCTCAGGGACTTCATATGCAAAAAGACCATGACACTCACCTATGGGAGCAATTCCTTTGTCCCAAAGGTGGGAAAACTAAGAAGTAGGGGTAGACACAGGTGGGAAGTAGAGAGAATTTGCCAACTGTTTTACATAAACTTTAACCAATGATATTGGTGACCAGTTTCAATGCCTGTTTTACATAGATTTCAACCAATGATGTTGGTGTTTTTCTCAATGCCTGCTTTACATGAATCCCTATCAAGGCTCATACCCAAACCAATAAAGCCCCTGGATTAACCTACATTAGACGATGCCCTGCTTCCAGGTACCCCTCTCCTTCCTTAAATAAATCCTACCTCTTTTACTCTTCCCTTCCATGGTTGTCCATGGATTTGATTCTTCAAATTTGAGAACCCAGAAGATTGGTGCCGAATTCCAAGGGTGTATTTCCACACCAAAAGCTGCAATGCAGGGCTCAACAGTAGCAGGGGGAAACCCAGCTCTTAGCTGGGGAGCTGCTAACACTATTTGGGCTGCAGAAACCTGCAACCAGCCCAAATTTCCAGTTTCAACTGGGAATAACTGCAAACACTAGAAATGGGCTATTTTAGTTGCTCAACTCTATAGTCAGCCCAGACTCCATTTGCCAGTGGGAGCAAAGAGTCCAGCCTCATCTCAATACCCCACATTAGCATCATGTATGCCTCCCACCAGAATGGTATATTCGTTCCACTTGATGACCCTACACTGACACATCATGATTATCCCAAATCTATGGACTGACTTGCACATTCTGTGGGCATGGATATATGTAGAGAGACATCTATCCAACACTATTGTACAAAAGTAGCATTTCCACTGTCACAGTGTACTTTGTATGCTTTCTATTTGTCACCTTAACTCTCATTCCACAGATCTTTCTACTCTCTCCATAACTTTGCCATTTCTGCAATGACATGAAGTTGAAATCATTCCTTTGGAAATTGGCTTCTTATACTTACCAATACACATTTAAGTTCTTGTATTGCCTTGCATGACTTGACTTGATCATTCATTTCTGTCTCGTGTTGAATACTCCATTGTCTGGATGCAAGTTTATTTACCCACTCACCTACTGAAGAACACCTTAGTTGCTTCCAAGTTTGGATAAATATGAATAAAGTTGCTATAAACTTTTGTGTGCAGTTTTTGATTCCTTGGGGTAAATATCAAAGAATGGAATTTCTGGATCATAATATGGTTAAGAGTAGGTTTAGCTTCATAAGAAGCCGTCACACTGTCTTCCAACCAGCTATACCATTTTGCATTCATTCCTCCTCTGTATTCCCAATGCTTTGATAGATTGTGTTTTACTTTCTTTTGATAAAAAAATGTTTTAAACTTCTCTTGAGATTTCTTGTTTGATCCATGTTATTTAGAAGGATGTTGTTTAATTTCCACATATTTGTGGATTGTTAAGTTATTTTTTCTATTTATTTCTATTTTAATTTTATTGTGGTCTGAGAAAAGCCTTCCATGACTTATATATTTTTTAATTTGTAAATGTGTCTATCATGGCCCACATACAGACTGAATAGGTGACTGTTCCGTATGACCTGGAAAACCACGTGTATTCTGCTGTTGTTGGATGAAGTGATTGCAGATGTCAATTATATCCTGTAGATTGATGACTTTGTTGAGTTCACCTATTTCCTTAATGATTTCCTACCCATTGGTTCTGCCAGTTTCTGATACAGGGTTTGAAGGCTTCAACTATGACAGTGGATTTATCTTTTACTCGTTGTAGTTCTATAAGATTTTGCCTAACATATTTGATAACCTTTTGTTAGGTGCATGTATGTTAAGGATTACTATGACTTATTGTGGAATTTCCCTATTTATCACTATGTAATGTCCTTCTTCATCCCTGGTAATTTTCCTTCCTTTGAAGTCTGCTTTTTCTAAACTTGATAGAACTACTTCTGCTTTCTTTTGATTAGGGTTATTTTGGTATTTTTTCATCAATTGACTTTCACTCTACATATGTACTTATATTTGAAATGAGTTTCTTAAAGGCAACATATAGTTGTTTTTGCTTTACTTTCCCACTCTGACAACTGTGTTTAAACTGGTGCACATAGACCACCAGCAATCAAAATTATTACCAACATAACTAGATTAATATCCACTGTATTTGTTGACCTATTCTTTGTCATATTTTATCCTCCACTTTTTTCTACCTTTTATGGTTTTAACTGAACATCTTACATAAATCCATTTTCACTCTTTCCCTGGTTTACCAGCTATATCTATATTTAAAAAATTGATTGTCTTAAAATTATCACTACACATATATAACTAATTCAAGTTCAATTTAAAATAATACTCTACCACTTCATAGAGTACAGACCTTACAACAACAAAACAATCATACCTCCTGCCTCATTCCTTGTCTCATTTATGCCATTCACTTTCCTGATATATAAGTATATACATGGTACATGTGCATATATTCATAATTTAATACATTTGTGATGCTCTTCTTTCGAACAAACTGTTGTCTGTTAGATAATGAAGAATCAGGGAAAAGAACATTTTCATTGTACCCTTACTTATTCCTTTTTCAGTGCTTGTCCTTTAAGTAGATCTGTTGCTGACTGATATTGACTTCCTTCTCTCAAAGAACTATTTTTTTCAAGAGAGGAGGAAAGTGCGAGACAGAGAGAAAGAATCAATTTTTATTTAGGTTTTTATGTGGTTTTCATTGCTCTGGCATTTCATCGTGCATATGGTGCTGGGGTTTGAACTTGCGTCTTTGCACATGCCAGGCAATCACCAAACCACTGAGCCCCTGCTCCAGATCCTAAAGAACTTCTTTTGATCATTCTTGCAAGGTGCACTAGCAACAGATTTTCCCAACTTCTGTTTGCCTGAAAGTCCTCATTTGGGGAAGGAACTTCACAAGGCACAGAATTCTAGATCAGAAGTTTTACTCTTTTAACATTTTAAATATGTCATTTGTTTTCTTCTTGAGTGCATATTTTCTGAGAGAAGATTGGATGCCCTTGTTTTCTTTAGCTTTCTATTGATAAAGACATTTTTTTTCTTTTGGTGTCTTTCAGGATTATCTCTGTCTTTACTTTTCTGTGGCTTAAAAATGATATGCCTACATACACTTTTCTTTTTCTGATATTTATTCTGTATGGTGTTCTCTGAACTTCCTGGATCTGTGACTTCTTATCTCCCAATGATTTAAAAAATTCTCAGTCATTAATATTTTGAATATTTCTTCTGCATCTTTCTTTCTTTTCCTTCAGATATTCCTCTTATATGTACGTTATATTTTTGTTCTTGGTCTACTGAACTTGGATATATAGTTCTCATTGTTTTTTGTTTTTCTTCTGGTTTTTCTTTTCAGTTTTGTTGAAATAGCTTCAAATTCAGTAAGTTCAAATTCTTTAGCCATGTTCAGTCCATTAATAAGGCCATCAAAGGTACTCTGTTTCTCTTGCAATGCTTTTGATCTCTAGAATTTATTTTTGTTTTTTTTCCATAGGATTTCTGTCTCTCTGATTATGAGTACATTGTCTGTCTGTTCTAATATGCTGTGTTCTTTATCCATTAGACACCTTACCATATTAGTCCTAATTTTTTAAAGAGTCTCACTTGATAATTACAACATCCATGGCATGTCTCATTTTGATGTTTTCTCTGTCTCTTCAGTTTCTTTTTTTTTTTAATATATCCTGTAATTTTTTCTTGATAGCCAGGCATATGGTCCCAGGTAAAATGATCTGCTGGAAACAGATCTTTAGTAATGGGACGGTAAGTTGTAAGAAGTATTCTATAGTCCTAAAATTCATTAGGTGTTAGTCTTCTCGTGAGCCTGTGCCTGTGGACTCAAATTCTCAAGTGCTTTTCAGTTCTCACCAGACCCTCAGCAAGCCAGCTGTGACAAGATGACTAGAGTGGGATGGAGCTGTGTATTTCCCTTCCCCAAGTCAGGTAGGCACTATTAAAACACAGAATGTTGGGCTCTGGTTAACTGGTCTTTCCTGGGGTCACGTTTTATTAAGATCAACAGAATTCTGTGGTGATTTTCATAAGGGTTCCTTCTCCCCTCTTGCTGCTGGAACCATGAGAGTTTTCCTCAGGTGTTTACCATGAAAACCTGGCTGAGTCAGTAGAGACAACACTTGCACATGTACGAAGGCCCCTAGGAATGGGCCCCCTGGAGTATTATTATACATTGTCCAAACTGAGCCTCCAGCAGGTTGTCAATCATAGTTGAAGTTTCCTATTCCTGCACTGCTTTCCTCTGCAAGTTCCTTTCCTGAGTCTCTACTTCTTATATTCACCTCAGTTTCTCAAATAATAAGGGCAGTGGTTTGCCCTGCATCCTCATCTTTCTAAGGGATCCAAGAATAGGTGTTGATTTTTCAATTTGTTCAGGTTTTTACTTGTTAGACTTGTTAGGATGGAATGGTGACTGCCAAGCTATTTATGTAAGGAACCAGAAACAGGAAGTCAAATTTCATTTACTGTTATTTAGTTATAGTAATTGTTATTGCTCTTTGCTTGCTTTTCTACCCAAGGAATCAGGCATCATTAGGCACTGGATTGTATTCAAATTTCAAGATTGTTTTCATGTTTTGAGACTCTCTCCTTTATCAATGAATCTCCATTTTCTGTCTTCTTCCTCAACTGATTTCATGTTAGAAGAAATAATCATTATTTTTCTTTTTAAGCAAATGAATGTCTGTTTTCTTTGTTGCTTTTATAAACTAATATTTTGTCATCTCTGTAAGTGAATTCATTGGCTACTTACTTCTAGAACTACCAATTTTTTTTTTTGCTTCCAACAGACACTTCCTCCTTAGTTTATAGTAGAAAAGATATTTATCTCTCTTTTCTTGTAACTAGCTCTTTAACCCAAAGAATCATGGTTAGAGGGACATCCCTGTGTGATTTGTAAGCACAGCCCATTCTCAAGATAGATAGAAACTCACTTCCACACACAGAATAGGTAACTGCCCAGAACCAACTCATTTTTCATTATCGATCATTACCCTTCTTAAATAGGCTAAAGGGTTTTCCTGTCCTCTGTGTGTGCAAAATATCTGCTGAAACAGTCAGGAAATGAACCTGATTTTCCAGAATTGCCATGAGGAAGGCAGATAGAGGACTTGGTTTCCTTGTCCTACACTATATATCCCCTTCATAATGGTGGTGGCCATGCCTTGGCTGCTTGCCATTACAGAGGGTCAGAAAGCTAAAATTAGCTTGTAAGTATAATATCCATGCTCTGTTTATCACATTTCATTCACAGTGACAAATGAGGCCTCTTAGATTCCCTGTGTACTGAACCTTTCCTAGCGGGTTTCACAATTTTGTTCTTGGACCACACAACTCTAAGTACATACCTATCAGAATGTTCTCCTATAGAGGCACTAAAATTTAACCCTAGGTTAGGTGCATGCTAAATGTGGAACTATAAAATATATTAATAACATCTATTTTATGGTGTTATATTATTTTTTTAAAGAAAGAGTTACAATGAGAAAGAGAGAATCAGCTTTCTTTAGTTTTTCATGTGGCTTTCTTTGCTCTGACATTTCATTGTATATGTGGTGCTGGGGTTTGAACTCATGTCCTTGCACATGCCCAACAAGCACGGTAACCATCAAACCACCCCTCCAGCCCCTATGGTGTTATATTATAATTTACCCCTTTCAAATGAATTGTTTGCTTGTCAGTCTATAAGTTATGCTTCTCAGATTTTAGTCAACAGTTAAATCCTCAGTCCACACTCCATTAACATATGCCTTCTTTTTCTTTCTATGTATTTTACATCTTTCTTCCTGTATTAGAAGCTATTCTAGTCAAGTATTCTACCTTAATTGACTGCCACAGGCTTTTTGGCATTCTTTTTAATCCTTTCTAACTTTCTATCCTGCTTCATTTTATGAAACAAGGGTTTTAAAAATTCGTACATTCAATAAATATTAATTGATCACTTATTCTGCTTTTCAAGTGACATATTTCAAAAATTTTTAAATTAACTCTGTTGTGCTCATGACTCAAAAGGGGTCATTGAATAATTTCATATGTGGATATACCCAGAGACTGGAAGAGAAAGTTATAATGATCATTTCTCCTGTTTCTCACTCTCTCTATCTATCTATCTCTCAGACTCTCTCCTTTCCTAATCCTCCTTGTGATTATGGACTTTGCTTATTTGGAGTAATGGCCTCAGGGTTTTCTATATTTAAGAAGAGAAAATATCCATAAGATGTTTAATGTGTTTCCATAAAGTTTTGGACTCTTAGAAGAAGACAACATCTCTCCCTAAGCTACCTCCCAAAAGTCTTAGGGAGGATTCTGTTTAACCTAGCTTCATCTTCTGCCCATCACTAAATTAAGAAGGCCCAAGATCAGACACATCAGAATCATGTAAAATAAGTCCCAGATGGTTCCTGGAAAAAATGATTCTCTTCAACATACTGCAAATGAGGCAGTCATCATATTAGACACTAGGAATACAGAGGTGAAAGACGAGCCTTTTAGGAGGCAGACCAGAGATAATCCTAATTCAGTGTGTAGTGACAAATATTTAATAACCTTATGGCCAGGGTGTTCTGGGAGCACAGATGAATACAAGCCAAAAGCAGGTTACAAAGGCTTCCTGGAGGAGCTAAGTCTTGCACAGTGCTTAAGGGCTTGCAAATTATGAAGGTTGATGAGAATGTTGCAAATAATAGTAAGGACGTGAGGAAAATGCTGCAGAAAAGAGAGCCTGATGCAGTCTAGGATGTAAAAGTTCTACAGATGAAGAGGGAAGCACCTGAGAGGGAGGCAGGGAGAGAGATGAGACTGGAGAAGCAGACAGAAACGAGACCCATGAAACCAAAAGTTAAGGCTCAAAAACCAGTATGTTATAGAAGATGATTAAAATTTACAGTGTACTTGGCCGGGCATGGTGGTACACACCTATAATCCCAGCTAATCCTCTGTGGCTGAGGTAGGAAGATGGCAAGTTCAAGGCCAATGTATACAATTTAGCAAGCCCTGTCTCAGAAAAAATATTAAAAAGTCAGAGTGTGGGGCTAGGATGTAGTTCAGTTGTAAATTGTCTCTAGGTTCAACCCCCAGTCCTGCCCCTCCAAAAATGTATAATGTAATTTTATTTATGTGTTAGTTTAAAATAAGTCTAGAAACAGGGGGAAAAATGAACCTGGAGGTGGTCAAAAGAAAGGCAAAGAGAACAGTCAAAGTGCAGTTTCTCTGACCTCAGTGGTGGTTTGGAGGTAAAGGAGCACCAGGAGGGAGGGAACGGGAATAGAAGAGCCAATGCTGGGCTCACAGGGACAATGGTGAGTGACAAATTGGCCAGATCAGGAGAACGGCTAGCTTGGTTTCTAAGTTTCTCACCCACTATGGGTGAATAACAGAATTAAATAGAGATAAGAAGTCTGCAAAAAAATAATAATATTGACCAATTCTTTAGTGTAAGTCCACTCCACTGCCTACTTACCTTCAAACATTGCGGTTTCAAGTGTCATTTCCTTTAGGTAACTGATATCCTAGTTTTGTTCCTTTTTTTTTTCTTTCTGAATTTACTGAAATTCAATATTTTCAGGCCTAGGAAAAACTCATTTTCACATGATTTAATCTAAAACTAAAGCCAAAGACATATCTGATGGTCAGTACCACCAGAGAGGTAAGCTTTGTAAGTAGATTTAACCCTGGATATGACATAGATCTGCAACAGAGATCCCGGCACAGAAACAAGGACATGGAAGAACTCGAGAGGCCAACAGAAGAGACCATGCACTTTCAGTTGGCTGATAGCCCAAGATGCAGAATGGCATTGATGATGTACAAGAGCAACTAGAAAAATGTGAAGCAGTCTGGCTCAAATTGTGGAATTACTTGTTAATTCATTTTCCTATCTTTTATTCGCATTTCTCTCTTCCCTCCTCCCAAACCCTTCCTTCCATTTAAAAATGTCTGATCTCAAAACATCAGGTTTCTGAAGAAAAATTGAATATGATACATCCACTTATAAATCAGTTCTCTTTTTCAAAACTGAGTAAAATGATGCCATGAGTCTATTAAACTTCACTTTCTTTCAGTTTCTGACTTTGATTTTATTCCTGCTTCTCCTCTCCTCTCTCTCAATTTCCCTTTCACTCTTCTCAGTTATCTTAGTCCATTTTGTGCTACTATAACAAAATACCTGAGGTCAGGTGCTATAGAAAGAAAAAGGGCTTATTTGGCTCATGATTTTTGTAGCTGAAAGTCCAGATAGCATGTCTCTGATATCTTGCATGGGCCCACCTGGCTGTATCTGGTGAAGAAAAGCATCCAGAAGCATGAAGAAGGGGCATGCGTGCAAGTGAAGAAGCAAGAAAATGAGGAGATGCCAGGCCAGGCCAACTCACTTTAGTGGGTACTAAACTGGTCATTAGAAAACTACACTAATCTCCTCTGAAGATAGTGGTCCTATGATCTAATCGTATGCTAAAGGCCCCACCACTTCAGAACCGATAAACAGGGATTCAAACTTCTAGAACACAAAACTTTGGGAACACACTCCATCCAAGCCATCAAAACGTTTGCTTTCTTTACAGAGTAAACAACCAAAATCTTCCTAGTCTGACATCTATCCTTGACATTCTGTTGAAAAAGTAGTCTATAAATCATGAAGTGGAGTTATCTGAGCTGCTTCTCAAAAGTGAGCAAGAGAAAAAGGAAAGATTTATAAGATGCTAGATCACTGTCATTTATTTCTGTCTGTGGGGACAGAGGACCATACCATTCATGTGGGATATCATTGCAAAGGTAGCCAGGATAAGATTAACCTAATCTTCAGCTGACATTCTCAGGGTGAAAACTAACCACTTCAGGGAAAAGCTGCATCTTCAGCCCATGTTCCAAAATACTCTCTCTGGCTTCTTGACTTTCTTATCCACATTCTAACTTTTCTGCTTCATTCAGCCTTAGCTCTTCTTGGGATGTCCCTATGCTGAGACCTCTGCTCAGTCTTCCCTTTAATTATATCAACAGATCCTTCTTCTGGCCATGTCCTTTGATCTGAGCCAAGTTCCATGTGCAGGTAACATTCCCTGATTAACTTCACTCCTATAAAATGTTTCCAATTAATATCTCCAGTTCTTATGTATGAATTCACACCTTTCTATGTATAAATTCTTGTCATCTATTCCTCATTATTGTTGTAGCTCTTCATTCAACAGCCATTAGATCAAGCACTAGTGTAGGCGCAGCAGCCCTGTGAAACTCACTAGCATTTCAGAATTCAAGAAACCCCCAGCCTGGTGGAAGAGACACAAAGCAAACCAATAATGTCTGTCAAACAAGATAAATTATTTTATATTATTTCTTTATTAGTAAAGCATGTTCTTACATATTGGAGGGATTCATTGCTACATATTTGTACATGCATACATAATGACAAAGTAACTTGAGTCTGATCCTTATCCAGCTTCTCCCCCACTTCACCCACTCCCCACTTCCTTGTCTCCAATGTAATGCCCCCTATATATAAATGTCCATCTACATTAAATTAATTACAGAATTCTCAAGATTTAAATGCCTTCATGAGGATTGTTTGGCTTCTCTGGGAAGTCAAATGTACCATACAGAATTAGTAACCCTTTTTGTCCCTCCCTCTCCACCCGGTGCCCTCTTTGCCTCCTCTCCCCACATCAATCATAGCTATAGTTTCCCCAGATTATGTGATACTTCGAATTTGGTGTATCTAGTAAGTGAACTTGTCTTTCACTCTACCCTTGGGTTTACTCTGGTTATGCAAATGAGAAGAAATATTCAACTCTTTAGTCTCTGGGTTTGGCTTATTTTGCTCACCATGATTCTTGCCATTTCTATCCATTAACCTATAAAAGCCATGATATTGTTCTTTGTAATAGCTAAGGAGAACCTCATTGTATATATATATATATATATATATATATATATATATATATATATATATATATACACCACAGGTTTTGGATCCATTCAATAAAGTAAATTCTAGCTGAGGATATATGGAAGATGCAGAGAGCACAAAAGAGATTTATGAATTAAAGACTAGGGAGTATAGAGAGGCTTCCTGGAGGATGTGATACCTTAGACAAATTATGAGGAACAGGAAGTGCTAGCTGGATGGGAGAAACGGGTGGAACGCTCAAGAAGACTTGAGATAGCCTGAGATATTCAGGAAAGTGTAAGTAGTTTGGCTACAGCAGAGAATACATGCAATCAGTGTTGAGACAGAGGCCAGAGAAAAATCTCACGTGGAGAGTCTCAAATTGTTAATGATATTTTTTTAGTGCATGATAGTTATGTATGATAATGGGGTTCATTTTGACATAGTCCTACATGAATGTAATTTGAAATCTTGAAATGCATCACTCAGAGAATTTACTATGACATAGATTTCTGAACAGGTCCATGAAATATGGTTTAGACAGGTTCAGTAATCTACATTTGTAACAAGTTATCTTTATGAGTCATTTTTCTGGATCTGAAAGTGTCGTGGACGGAGAACAAAGTCTTTTGAAAGGAATCCTGAAAGATTTAGAGAGCCATTGAAGACTCCTAAGTAGAAGGACAAGATTTATTTGTTGAGAAGAATTTGACATAGAAGGGACCCACATTGGATACTGTTCCAAGGCAATTTTGATAATCCATTTAATTACATTAACGAACAATAGAGAAAAATCTTTTCACTGTGTATATTCCAAAGACCTGGGACACTGGAAAATACAAATTCCTAGGCCTCATTCCTTGCATGTCAGAATGCCCAGGAGAGACCTAGAGATCTGCATTTTAACAAGTTCCTGGAGTGAGTTTTATGGGCAAAAAGTACCTCCTGAGTATAGGGAACAAGGTTTGGTGCCTTTCAAACCAACTCTGTGGGTGGCCCTCATAGGACCCAATCTGAACACTTACTTGCATCTGAAAGATAAAATTCAATGTTACTGCATTATCCTTAAAATCCTTACACCATGATATTCTGTTAGTACCTTAGTGTCCCTCACACCAATTAAAAACAAAACAAAACACTATCTTGAAAACTTCCTAGCTTCTGGGTTAAAAAAAAAAACCAGCAGCTTCTAAAAGTTACCTGAAAATAGCCACATATTAAGATGTATCTTTGAAAATAAGCTGCCAATGCTTCTGTGAAGCTTAAGGAGCTTTTCACAAAAAAGAAATCAGGTAATTCATTTTGAATTAAAGTTAAGCACTTGGCTTAGTTCTCTTTCATTTTTCTTCTGGTAAATCTCTGACTAAATTAATTAAGCAGGTATTTAAAACTGGCAGCCATCCTGACACAGGAGGTCATGCAGCAAGCCCGTTTTGACAGTGAAATTAGAGCAAAAGTTAGAATCTACTGCTTGGAAAAAGCAGGACTGATTTTTGTCTTCTCCCCTGCCTTACCCACTGCCCAACATAACCAGGACTGGCTACCAACACCTCCCCTCTGGAATGCTTCATTTCTGAGTCCCACAGCTGACTCATCTTATTTTCTGCCATAAAATAAGTATGACAAATGCATGAACAATGAAAACGAAGCCCTGCCAGTTTCAATGCATTGCATGGGTGGTGGCCACTGATCCTGCAATCAAACCCTAAATCTAGGGATAACATGCTGGCCACTAACAGCAGAGAGTCCAGCCACCGTGGAATGGCAGGTGGTTCTGGGAATCCACCAGACTAAGTCAAAATGCATTTGATAAGCTAATCTA
Organism: Aplodontia rufa; assembly: GCA_004027875.1. Lineage (NCBI taxonomy): Eukaryota > Metazoa > Chordata > Mammalia > Rodentia > Aplodontiidae > Aplodontia > Aplodontia rufa. Next base: position 116,103 of record PVKS010000776.1, on the reverse strand, counting down.
GTTTCCTTCTTCCTGCCCATATGCTTGCCCTCCCTCCTTCCCCCTCTTCTTTCTTTTCTTCTATCCTTCAACAATATAGGCAAAATCTCAAGCTCATAATGGAGGTTGAATTCTACTTGAGAAAATAAATAATATGTGATTTTTAGAACACTTAACAAGCAGAATAATTACAGATTGGAATACATGCTGTAAGTAACCAAACAGGATATGCTATGGGGACCTTAGAGATGGAGAGAAATACTTTGGAACTCAGATACATTGCATGAGAAGAAGCCAAGCGTGCTGGAGGAAGAGTGGTCCTGGCTGTTGAAGACACTCTGTTCCAAGGATTTGGGTGGAACTTCCCTGTCCCTTGGAGACCTTTCTCTTCCATTCTTTTTCATTCCCTTTCAACAAGAAATCACATTTTCTAATTCTAAGTGGAGATTTTTGCCAGGATGTGCCAGAGAATCTCGAAGATAAAGAGGTTGCCTTCCTAGTGAACTTTCTACCCTCTGTAAGTTTAAGACAAGAGCAACTTCAGTGCACGAGGGTTAAGGACCCAAAAAAGAAAATAAAAACCAGTGGAAGAAAACTCAGTGGAAGCAGAGCTATTTCACTGGCACAGTTAACCTCTTTTCCTAAGTTCTGCATTCAGAGCAATTCCTCCTAGGACTGACTGCCAGGAAAGGGAAGGCGATCCTATCATCTGCAGCAATTACATGGGCTGTTATTGGAATCCTTGACATATCTTTGACCTGAAGATTAAGGCAATTTAAAGCATACTGTGGTTTTGTACCGGGTAGAGGTGTGGACATCCTGGATGCCAAATTGAGGCAATATTAAAATACCAGGTGGACCCTGGTGGAGCAGAGACTGGTGTGCCCTTTGCCACTCTGATTTGTGCCTGCCACGGCAGTGCAAGGTGATGTGATTTGACACCAATTAGCTGGCGTGCACAAAGTCATCCCTTTCCCCAGTTAACAGTAACCATAGAGTGTCATGCACCTCTTCAAACATGACAAGCAGCACACAAGCCAGTGCCTTCATTAATGCACATCAGAGTTGACAGGCAGTGAGTTACAGGGAGACGTGGAAAATATGATTGGCCACGAACACAGCATTGGGGAGGATGAAACCTCCTGGTGTCTGGACCAGATAAAATAACTAGGCAAAATATAAGTTTATCATTGCCCCCAAGCATGAACTTACATGGTATCTGTAAACATCCCATACCTCTCAGGGGACTCTTCAGTTTGGGAAGACAAAAGATGCTTCCCAGAGGATTTCCTAGGCTGAACTCTCATTCAGAGAAAACTGGCATGGTAACACACTTCCAGAGAACTGCAAACTTGTAACCTTCAGATACTTTTAAAAAATGACAGCATTCTCAACAACAACCAACCAAAAAGAAAAAGAAAGAAATCAAAGCATGACCTTAGCCATCACTTTACAATCTATAAAGGTGTTTATTTGTTTAAAACATGAGCCTTAGTGCAGAAAAACCTGTGTACATATTCGAAACACGATTTCATCATTCTCCTCATTGCTGGAGCTGACCAAAAACTCTGGTGCTTTGTTCTTTTTCCCAGCCTACAAACTATTTTCAGTTCCCAGTTACTAGAAGATTCCAAATTATTCTGTCCAGAATTGTTTTCACTTCATGCCTTCCTATGCAAACTTTCCTTTATGAAATCATGCCTTATAGTTACATTGATCTTCTTTTTGTCTATAAAATGATATCTACTATGAAATATTATGCAGTTTTAAATAGGAGATATGTGTGTGCATATATATATATGGATGTGTATTATGTATATATATATACATATGAAAGGCATATACATATATGTGTACATAGCACATATGATTATGACACAGAAAATCCCCAAGAGATATTTTAAAGTTAAAAAAAGAAAAAAGTCAGTTGTAGAAAAGCAATGTCTATGTGATATTCTGTTTTTATAAAAAAACAAACTTATGTATTTATATATTCATTCTATTAATGGAATAGACAAAAATTGAAAAGTCCAATGAGACGTAAATTTACCTTTTTCCTTTGTATCCTTTCAAATTTGGGCTCTTTATAATTAGCCTATATATGGATGCATTGATAATAGTAACTTGGATGGATGTATTTCAGTAACAGGAAGAACTCAGGGAGCAATCATATATTTCAGGAGCCCAAAAAGGAATTCAGCATTTTGCCTGCTCATAGTTCTAGCTAAAGGAATTAATGCTGATGAGAGAAACATGGAGCAAAATAAGCCCCAGGGAAGAGAAGCATGGAAGTGTCAGGTGACATCAATGTGAGGTTCCTAAGCCTCCAGTAAAATCCCAGAGATCTAATGCTTAGGGGGTAAATTTTACATGTCCAATCTAAGGCAGTATGTTAGTTTAAAAAAAGAGTCGTCAGTGGCATGGCCTCCTCATCCTGTAAATATCTACAGAAGACTGCCCATGCCTTATTCCAACCAGGCTAAACAAGGGCTTGTTTAACTGGAGTCAGACCATAGCAGTGCTCCAACTCCTCAAATTCAAAATCTGTTGATAGAAACAATATTCATGACTGATTTCCTGAAAGAATGGCAATTCTACCATCTCTGAAGTGTGTCTTCTGGGACATAAATTCTACAGGATGCCCAATGAAAAAGAATTCCTTGATCAACCAAGCTTGGCAAATGCTGCATATCATTCCCCCACCTCCACCCCCAGAGATTCAGAGTATGTAACAGTGTAAAAAAAAAACTTAAGAACTCACTGTTGTTGCTTCTTTAAAGCCTTTATTGGCCTAAAATTTCCCAAACCTGTTTTGTGAAGAATTACCTTTATGCAAGATCCTATGAAGCATAGTCAGGAAACACTATTCTAGCCAGTCCCAAATGCATTCCTAGTTTACACTCCAAAAATATCAAACGTGATCCTCATTGTCCTGCCCAACCTACCTGCTACTCTGAGGAAATGGAATCAATAAACTGAAATCTTGCTTGATGCTCTCTACCTCGTTATGTACTTTACACTTATTATTTTGATTAATGGGGGCAATTTTTACTTGGTCTAAAAATAAAGAGCCACTCAATTTTAGCTAGGTCTATGAATAGGCACAATGCTGAATTCCTTTCATAGATCATCAAAGATAATCCTCAGAAATGATCCGATAACATGAGCACTGTTGTTCCCAATTAGTGATAAGGAAAATGTCCTGAAGAAGGTCAGGTATCCTGGATCAAAATAACACAGTGAGCTGGAATGCTGGCTGAGCATTTATAGCACTTGCCTGGCACGCACAAGGTCACAAGTGGGAACCCCAGCACCATGTACAAAATGAGGTGTCGGAGCAACAAAAGCCACATGAAAAACTAAATAAAATTGATTCTCTCTATTTCTCTCTCACTGTCCCTCTCTGTCTAAATAAATAAATAAAATAACACAGTGAATAAATTTCCAGGCATGAATTCAGATCTGAGGTCCTGGGCTCATACACATAGCCTCCATAATGAGCTCTATGTCAAAGATAATCCACACAAAATAGTCCCTTAGTGTTTTCTCTACCACAAATCATGTGACTGCCAAATTCTGTTTTGATTTTTTAAATACCTTTTTTCACTTATATGCTGTGATATGGATCTGTTTGTCTCTTCCCATTGACGTCCAAATACCGACAGACCAAATATGGCCTTCCACAGTACAGAAATTGAAGGCCACCATGTGGTCCTTATATTGGCTCCATCTGACATTTTTACTTTTATTTTCCATCTGCCAAATTTGGCTTCATTTTATATCTCATCACCTGTAATTCTTTTACTATTATTTTTACATTTACTATTATTTTTACATTATGCATACGCTGTACAAATACAAGGTGGCAAGGTGGAAATAGATTGCAAATCTAGCACTTCCTCTACCTCCCCTTTGCTGTCATAGGCCTGCCTCCTCCAGCTGCATCTTCATAAAACATCATTATGAAAGTGAGCTGCTGGTGAGTTCCAGTAAAAGACACTTTCTTTACCGGAGTGCTTTAAGAGTAGCCAGTCATTGAGCATACCATTCCCGCTCTGCGGAAAATTTATCAAAAGTGCAGTTTGTCATCTCCAAATAAGCAAAGCATGGTTAAAGCAGATTGCATTCTAGAACGCACTGCCCTAGGCACAGTTCAGAAGGGACCTTGAGAGCTGGAGCCATGGCTTAGCAGCTGGAGTGCTTGTCTGGCATGTGCAGGGACGCAGGTTCAAACCCCGGCAGCACACACACAGCTAAGGGTAGGAGCAATGAAAGCCACATGAGAAAATAAATAAAACTGATTCTCTCTTTCTCCCTGTCCATCCCTTTCTCTCTTTCTCTCTCTTTAATGCTTTTTGTTTTTGTTGTTTTGTTTTTGTTTTTGTTTTTATTATAGAGAGAGAGGGTCAGGGAGAGACAAGGAAAGAGAGAATCAATTTTATCTAACTTTTCATGTGGCTTTCATCATTCTGACACTTAACTATATACATGGTGCTGGGGTTGGCACCCGTGTCCTCATGCATGCCAGGCAAGCGCTGCAACTGCTGACCCACCACTCCAGCTGCCTCTTTAAAAAAGAAAAAGATCCTAAAGATTGCAATGAGAGTAATGTGGCAGCACTTCCTGAGAGTAATGTGTGAGCATTTTCCTCCAGAGAGCACTTGACAGTTGTCCTATTTACTCCTCCTGGTTACACTTCTTTGGTTGCTCTGATGTGTTGCATGTAAGAGCATGGAAACCAGAGCAGCCTTTACTTACAACTCCCCAGAGCACGTAGCTTGAACTGTGCTGAGGGAAATTCAAACCAAACTCCTACAAAGATCACCTGCCCTGTGTAAGGACTGGCCTCCATTTCAAAGTTGGCTGATCATGTCAGAAGCTGATTCGGTTCGCGCGGGCTGGCAGCATTCCTGGTGACCACAAGGCTCATCTATTTTAGTTCTTGGAATAACCAAGCCAAATCAGAGTTAAGATTCAAATATGCCATGCTCTTAGATTTACTTTTTATTACACACACACACACACACTCAGGATTGAACCCAGGAGCACTCAACCACTGAGCCACTACCCTGACCATTTTTATATTTTATTTTGAGACAGACTCTTGATAAGTTGCTTAAGGCCTAGGTAAGTTGCTGAGGCTGGTCTTGAACTTGTGATTCTCCTGCCTCAGACTCTTGAAAGCTGGGATTATAAGCACCACTGTGCCCAGCTTATTTCAAGTCTTTATAAAACTTCTTACATTGCTGTTTTAAAACTAGCAGCATGCCAGGTATGGTAGTGCACCCCTGTAATATCAGTAGCTTGGGAGGCTGAGACAGGATGATCTCAAGTTCAAAACTAGCCTCAGCAGTTCAGGGATGTCCTAAGCAACTTAGTGAAATCCTATCTCAAAATAAAATATAAAAAGGGCTTGGGGATGTGGCTCAGTAGTTAAGCACCTCTGGGTTCACTTCCTGGTACCAAAAAAAGGATAAAAGAAAGACTTGAAGCATGAAAGGTTTCATTGTATAAAATACTTAAAATGCAGATGTTCAGAAAGAAAATGCATAGCACCTAAAAGTCCTCCGGGCCATGGTAATATGTGAGAATTATTTCTGAACTTGGATGTAAGTACATACCATGTATGTATGCATATTTATGCATGTTAGTAGTTTTACAAATCAGGCTAAGTAGCCAGGATCCCAAACTTCCACTTACATACCTCCCACGTTTTCACTATTTATTTATATCCGGTTCCTCTCTCTGCCAGAAGATTCCCCCTTCCTGCCTTGTCCAGTGAAATATGAGGCAACTGTTGGGAGGTTCTCCAAGTGGAAATGGGAAGAGCCAGTCATGACGTACCGCATGCTCTATTTTCCTCCTCCAGAACAGCTGCTCTGCCAGGCTAGGGTCAAAACAATGGCAGTGACCTGCAGTTGCAGGACACTCAGCTGACCTCCTGTGGTCATTGATCATGAGCAGGAAATAAATATGTTGTTTATAACCACCAAGATTTGGGGACTATTTGTGGTCACAGCATAATCTAGCCCAGGCCGCCACACCACTTAACACAAACAAGTTACAATCAACTGCAAGTGGGCAGACCCTATCTCAGCTCTGTCAGGCCTTCAACTAGTCCTCAAAATCATGCCGTGGAACCAGAATACCATCTTACATATTCCATCGCAATTCTAGTTTGCCAAGAAGTGACTCACACTTTTGCGTGTTTGCATACATTTGACCTATATGTAAGCAATCTTCCTTATAAATAAAAATCAGTTAAATATTAAAGAGTTGAACAGAAAAATATTTATAAAGATGCACCTCCTTAGCGTAACTGTTTACAACTCTCTATACACACATGTAACTTCAAATGGTTGGAATCAGTGTCTACATAGTTGTGTGGCCTTCTGATTAACAACTTTTATATTTTTCATGCTTGCATAGTTTTGATATTTTTCATTTTTATGTCTATAAACTACTAATAGGTATATGTATCATAGTTTAATTAATCCTTACCTAAGAAAATACATATATATTATCCATACATTTCTCTACTACAAATTAATTCCTGGACTTTCCTCAATATATTTCTTGGTTCTCCCATGCTTCTGAGCATTTGTAACCTTTTTAAACAAAATGAAATTTAAGGACAAATAATTTTCTGAACTATATATGTATGTCTGACATTCAAGGAAGTTTTTCTCTCTAATTTTGAAATTTTTTTTTTTTTTTACTAATGGGATCTGCATCTAACTACTCCATTAGCTTTCCTAGCTTTATTACTAAAACCCCTACTGTGTCTTTGCCCCTCTCATTAATCTTGACTCTTTCTTTGGTTCCATTTTCATTTCATTGAAGGACCAGGAATGCTCATGCACTAGATTGTATTTCCTCATGCCTTTGTAGTTTGATTCTGTTCCTCTAGGGCCTGAATCTTGCTTAGACATTTTCCTTTTGAAAATAAGCATGCCTGCTATTTCTTTTTATTTTATTTTACTTATTGTTTTTAAAGCAGAAACAGGGTGAATTGTCCTTTAAAGAAAATGTGGGACCTGTGGGAAATTTTAAAAAGGTAATATATATGGAGTGCCACTCCCTAGCTAAACCTGGATTTAATTTGTTGGTGTACAGTCATTCTTTTCTCAATGCATAAATTTCTTCTAGCTGTAATCATGTTATGTTTTAAATCACATTCCTGTGTACCATGAGCTAATAAGTACTTTTCACATGCTTACAGTTTTTTCATAACCAGTGTTTTTAATGGCTACATAAACTTTCATTGATTGGTGATACTGCAGTTTTGTTAACCAATTCCATTTCACCTTTTCTAAATTTGCATGAAAATTTGCAAGAAGCAGAGAACAACTTTACAGCCATGTTCTATTGTCTCCACAGTTGATGCTCTTTTTTCAGTGCTTGCATCTTATTTACTAAACAGCATTTCCACCTCATCTCAGCTATTCCTCTTCTCTCACTTCCTATCTACCTTCCAAGATAACTTGGAATTCCCTGTGACAAGCATTTGATTTGATTTTCCCCTTGTTACAGAGCTCCTTCTAATCTGCCAGGAGAGCTCATGCCTTACATTGTTTATTCCATGAGCTGAAGCCTAGGAAGGCATCAATGATTGTCAAAAACATCATAAGGCATGTAAGGATGAGCCCACAGGGCCTTAATGGAGGGCGGGGGAGGACAGGTGCTGCACCTCCTCTGTGAAGAGGGAAAGAGTGATGATAAAGAGAAGCGGAAGGGCAGCTTTGGTTTCTAGAAGAAACATTGTGCGGTGAGAAAAGCCTAGGAATGAAATTGACTTCCATGATGGATTGTTACACGTTGATAAGGGAGACCTGGAAACGGCATCGGTTAAACACCACTATCCATTCAGTGCATTAATGAGACAGCTTTCAGAATTCACTTGTATAAAGAGGGCTATCAATATTGGAGAAGTCCAGAGCTACTGTGGCAGATTAGAGCAGGATGAATGCTTGCTAAGGGGACAGGGATTTTTCATACTGTTCCTATTTTCCTGCATACCACCAACAAAACTCAGCAAAGGCTAGAACTGTGAGGAATCCTACTTCATGCTGTTAATAGCTGGATGATAATTTCCTTACACTAAATGTGAAAAACACCAGCAGATCATTCATTCTGCCCAGCTCCTGAAGCTCACTTGACATTCTCGTGACACAGGCTCCACAAAGCCCGGAGAGCCAAGATATTTACTACTCAAATAGATGTTCAAAGACCACACTGAATTTGATGGAAAATCTCTTCTCTTTTTTTCCTTTTTTCTTTTGGTACTGGAGTCTGAATACAAGGGTGTGTTACAATGAGCTAAAACCCCAGATCTTTTTATTTTATATTTTGAGGCAGCCTCACTAAGTTGCTGAGGCTGGCCTCAAACTTATGATCTTCCTGCCTCAGTCTCTCAAGTGGACTCATTGGGATTACAAGGGTGCACTACCATGCCCATTGGAAACCTTTTTTATTTTTATTGCTGTATAATGATAATAAGCAACAGACATTCACTTATTGTTCATCTATTCATTCATTTACATATACCCTACTAAAAATTCCACAAAGGATTTGAGGCAATTACTGTGCTATTATTGGAAAAGCTCACTTGGTTTGCTCAACTGGGTAAAAGCAAAACAAGACTGCATTAAAACTGTACACACTGTGATCAAAAGTGTTTTATTGAAAATGACCATGTGTTCTTCCTCTACCAGCTTAAAATAGAGCCTATGATGTATCATATAAGAAAATTCTTTTATAAGGTCAATATGCATGCTACTGGCTATTTATGTAATGAGTGAAAAATTAGAAATAAGAGATGTTTAAAGAATTCCAACTGCACATTGTCAATGAACTAATCTTTGTACCCAGATGAAACCCTACCAAAATGTGAGAAAAGAAATTATGAACTTACAAAAAAATGAAAGGATTTCAAGGATATTTTGGAATATTTTAAGCATTATGTCCTATCATCCAATTTAGGGAACTTCTAAAAATTTAAATTGATAAATATGCTACTTATGCTATACTTTTAAAAAATTTTATTAAGGAGTTGAGTTATTGTAAATCATAAATGCATATAAAATAACAATATAATATGCATATATTCTTAAACCAGAATTACACTCACATTGCCCACATCCCAGTCTCTTGAATCTTCTGTATTTTGCTCCTACAAACAATATAAATGCTTAGGTTGTGAATTTTCCAGAATTGAATGATTGCATACATATTATTTGTATTCTCAGGGAGACAAAGAGTATGCTACGTTATTGATTGGCTCTCTAGATCCCTCCCTAGATTCCCTCCCTCTACCCACCTATCCCCTCCCCCACCCTACATATCTATGATTGCCCTAGATTACATGTTGCTACACCTTTGCTGGGTCTGATACATGAGTTTGACTATCTTTCACACAGGCCTGGATTTAGATCCAGCTTCCACAAATAAACAATATAATGTTTATGTTTTTAGAGTTCTACTCTTCTGAGGAACTTAACAGGTGAATGATTAGTGATAATATTTGTATTATTAATGCTATCACTAATTTACTACTAATAATAAATTATGTAATAAGTTCTAGGTTGTGATTTCCAAACTCTTTTAATACATCTGTGTAAATTTCATTGAAATATTCTCAGAATTGAAATCTTGGAACTTAATAGGTTAAGTGGATGAGGAGATTTGTTTTTCTCAGTCTGAATCCTAAATGAGGGCAGTCAGCAAGCACCATGTCAGTTAAAACTCTGGAACTCTATGTCATCAGTACTGCAGAAGGTAACTACGAAGCTCTAGAATAGATAAAAGTGGGGACCTTGATAGAAAAGTCAGCACCCTGATCCACTCTCTACTCCCCCCAGTCAGCCAACTTTATCTTCTCTATCCTAGCATGAGGTTTATCGGTAAGGAATTTAAATCGTTGAGGTTCCTTTCTGGGGGACACTAGCCACAGCACACAGTGGATAGAAGGTGGTGCAGTCAAACCAAAGAGGTTAAGTCAGTTACCCCAGCCACATCTACAATTTATTTCCATGAATTCTGGGAATGACTCCCATACCTAACAATCACTATCCACCTAAAACTCAAGCCCTTGTCTAGGATGAAGATGAAATCATTGTTTCATCTTTAAAAAAAAAAAAAAAATTCCATGAGGAAAAATAAAAACGTCTAACAGATACAGCCACTTAGGATTTCCACAGTGCAGTTTTCAGAGCTCTTACCAATAGTGCAGTTTAATCCCACCCATGTGCCAAATCTTCTATTATTTAATGCCTAGTCTCTATTATACAGTTTTGAATGCAAAGGAAAAAAAAGTTCTTAAAATATCCTCCAGAACCAATAAAAAAGTAAACAAGGTCATACACAAAAGGGCAAGTATTAGAAGGGCACAGGATATTTCATTGGTGACACTAGAGGCCAAATGGAAATGAAGCAATGTTTTCAAAATTCTAGAGCAGAATTGTTTCTGACATGATGCCATTCCTGGTAAGATTGTCAACCAAGTGTGAGGACAAAAAATAAGGTTTTCATAAGAGCCAGGTCTCAAGATTCCCTCTCCTATATCATTCTCCGGAAAGCTTTTGAAGGTATGCTTATCTAAAATAAAGCCATGGACCTAGAAAGACAAAGGCATTTCATCAGGAAACAGGGTCCCAACAGGGACCCTGTGTGTGGTTAAGCGTGTGGCTTATAACGCAAACTATCTAGAGGAGTGGTGGCGGATGGATGGGCCCAAGTGGAGGACTGTTTCAAAGGAAAAAAACAATGTAGCTCAGTTGCTGTAGAAAATGTCTTCTAAAAGCTCTAAACTTTTGTTGTAGAGTTTGGGGACTAAGCAATATATTGAAAACAAAGCAAACTTTTATGTAAAAGCAATATATAACTTCAATATAAAAAGGGATGCCAGTAAGAAAATGAAATCATAGCATTCTACTGTTGAACAACACCTAGATAGTAACATAATGTAACATGCAAATATAAATTTAACCAAAATGGATTGTAATTATGGCCTTTAAAGAGAAGGAACAAAAGAGGTATGCAGGAAGGGTCTGAGGCAAAGTGTAAGAGTGCTGATTCTTTATATGTCACATATAAAGTGATAGCACATGTCAATGACTGCTAATTGAAGCATATTATTCAGAAATATGGAAGTCAAAGTATGGATGGATACATGATAGCTAGATAGCAAGCCAGATAGATTAGATAGATGATAAACTGAGGAGAAAGTTTCAAGGATAAGTGAGTGTTAGGAAAAGGCAAAAAGTAATTTGTGGAAACTTTATAGTAATAACTATTTGATTCTTACTTTGTTCTACTTTCATAAATAATTTTTGGAAAAAATAAACTTTTTTAAAAGGGGGAAAAGGGCTGGAGTGATAGCTCAGTGGTTATGGCGCTTGCCTGGCATGCACAAGGATGTGGGTTTCAACCCCAGCACCACATACACAATGAAGTGTTGGAGCAATGAAAGTCTCATGAAAAACTAAGTTTAAAAAACAATTGATTCATTCTTTCTCTTTCTCTTACTGTCCCTCTCTCTCTAAAGTAAATAAATGAATAAATAATAAAAAGGAGAAAAAACAGTAAACATCTCTACATCCCAAAAGTTCCAACATTTAGATGAAGGGCTGGTAAAACATAGACATCAGTGTTAGTTACACTATTCCAGTGCATTTCTGATTGATTCAACTTGGTGATCATTACAACTTTAGGTTACAGCGGAGGTAGATTCTACAGAACTTATCGACAATTTGGATGAATGGTTCATAGAAAAGGAATACACAAGTTCCTCAATATGAAGACAGAAGTTAAGAGTATTTGAAGAATCAATTGCATGATAAAGTTCAAGTAATGCATTTGTTAATACCCTTTTGAAAGTTTCTTTCCAATTTTAAATTTTCAAGTCTTTTCCACTTGACCCAAGAAACACACCTTAGCCAAGATGGCACACAACTCTCCACCCTTCTTAAGACAATAGGCCCTTTCTTATTTCAGCCTCTTTTTGGAGTTGAACATTTTGTTTTTTCGAGATACACACATGAATAGGGTATGCATTCTGAAGTACACACACATCTGCCCTCTGATATTCCAGGCGCAGAATTAAAACATTAGACTAGTACCCTGAAGCTTCAAAGGACTAAAGACTGGCAGTTTTGTATCTCTCAATAGAATGTTGAAAGAACAAAAAACAGAATCAGCCCTGGTCTCCAGGAGATAGTCTGACACTTAAGCTCAGTGCTTCTAGAAACTGAACTGATAACAGCTAGACCATGTTATTCTCCTGTAGATGGCAAACAAACCATGCATCTTTAACTCAGATAAAGCACTCAGAGACCAAGGTAAAGTAAACCACTTCATAACTTTGACTATTTCATAATTTTGTCTACACACAAAGACAAGATTGCTGAAAAACCCAACATATAACAAACATTATCCATTTCATCCCATTCCAATGGTAACAACCACTTCTTAATCTAATTACATCTTTTTCTTTGCTTTAATTTGCTGCCCCCAAAGATAAAATTTATTGAAATACCAGATCATAGAATTTTCCCCACTTTCTTTTTTCTTTTTTTTTTAAGAGAGGGATAGTGAGACAGAGAAATAGAGAATCAGTTTTATTAGTTTTTCATGTAGCTTTTGTTGCTCCAACACTTCATTGTGTGCATGGTGGTGGGGTTCAAACTGGGGTCCCCACACCTGCCAGGCAAGCACCATAACTGCTGAGCCACTGCTCCATCCCTCCCCACTTTCTTAAAGCATTCAATCAAGAGTAAATTCTTGCTTCCTGAAACTCTACAAAATCACCCAACCAAAGCTCAAATCCTTTAATAGATTCTTTTTAATACCTTCTTATTGAGATAACCTACATTTCCCCATGGTGTCTGCTGTCCCTCACTACTACAAATAATAATCAAAAATTGTTCAACTACGGAAGTGCTCTGGATGGGCTGTGGCTAGGTGCATTGACACTATGGAGTCTGGGCATGGAAAATTCTAGAATGGATAGAGAGGAACAATTTTCCATGTGAACAAGAATCTCTTTTTTCCTATAGTAAATATAGTATGACTTGAATAATGAGAGTTACAGCCCAAAAGCATGTCTAACACCATTAAGATACACTTGCTTCTCCCATAATATTTAAGAATTTGATTTCTGGATTCAGCATGTCAGGCTTCAGGATGCCCTTGCCTGCCTACTCTGTTCTAAGTACGATGTACTCTAACTTCATTGTGGAAGAATATCTTTCACAGGCTTTCAACTTTTTTTATTATTGCTGTGTAAGACCAAGCCAGAAATTGAAAAGCTTTAAATTTATATTTCTGTCTGTCTACCGTTCTCTAGTTTTACTTCCTCTCCCTAACTATTAGTTGTCTCATTCTATAGTGTGAATTATTTTTGTTCCATTTGTACAGAGTTGCCATGACAGCCAAAGAGATGGTGGTCATAAAGGACCCAGCACATTGCCTGACACATTTCAGTTTTCAACGAATGTTTATTATTATTCACATCACTCTTGTATTCAATGGAATTATCATGCATGAAGGCGGTTTAAGTGTGTAGCTGATACGTTTAAGTTTAGGACTTTTACAAGTGCCTACTGCATAGAAGGTATTCAATAAATATTTTGAATGCATGTATGAATAAAACTATTTTTTCATTGTTTTTCTTACTGAGTTTAGTGTCATTTAGGTTTAAAAGGTGAAAACATACTTGTCATATTCAAAGTTGTCATTTGACCTGTTACTAATTACTGTGAATATACAAACTTTTTCAATTTATTTTTAAATGACGTTTTTTTCACAGGAGATGTATATCTCTATTTTAGTCAACCATTGAATTTCTTTAGAGCTACAGTGCATCAACTAATGACTTTTATTGAAAATATATATTTTTGTTTAAAGCAGGAATAAAAATATTCACCCTGAAAAGATGTACCCATCTTTTTTAAATATGAAGCTTCCAAAAAAGTTTTTTCATGGGTCTTACCAGTAGGTGGAATATTTCAACACATGCCCACCCACAAAAGTGTCACTTGCTTCTAAATAAATTCCATGTTTAAATTTTGAAAAGAATATGTCCATCTATCATTCATTTGAGATTTGGGGTTAAAAATGCAAAAGTCAGCACAATACACCTCTGGAAGCCATGATTTAGAACGTACTGCAACGATCAAATTTGACATTGCAAACAATCTATCTGGCTCAACCTTAATTCTCACATACTGACAAGTAAAAATCTGTGATGCAGAAACACAGTAAGCAGATTCCCTAATGTTTCAAATGTTCAGTGAAGCTTCCTTCCAAACTATTTCAGCTTCAATCTGCACCCTAACTCCATCCTGGAATAATGTCTTTCACAGGCTTTCAACTTTGTTATTGTGGTGCCAGAGCAAGCCAGGAGTTAAAAGGATTTAAATTGATCTATATGTCTGTATGTTTGTACACATCTATGTTCACTTTTTTCCTGTCAAAATATCTCTAGAAAAATCTCAATGATGTGATTTTTTTAAAATTATGATTCAGGGCTGGAGCGGTGGCTCAGTGGTTTCGGCGCTTGCCTGGCAAGCACAAGGACCCGGGTTCAAACCCCAGCACCACGTACACAACTGAGTGTTGGAGCAACAAAGGCCATGTGAAAAACTAAATAAAGTTGTTTCTCTCTTCCTCTGTCTCTCTCACTGTCCCTCTCTCTTTATAAAAAAAAAAAAAAAAAAAAAAAATAAAATTATGATTCATATGGTGTCTTAGTTGAAATTCTACTTTTGATTTATGAATGAAAAACATTTCAACTAAATTAATCTTCTGCAGTGTATCTCAACTTTTCTGTGTAATAAGAATAATCTCCTGAGTTATAAAGTTCTGATGCTGAGGCCATACTCATTCCCATTAAATCCCTGGCAATGGAAACCAGTCACATATATTTTTGGAAGCTCCCCTCCCACGTAGATTCCAAAGTGCAGCCAAATTTGGGACGGTGACCTAAATTGGCTGCTCATAAAAGGGTTCATGGGTTAACAGCACAGGCATATCTGAGAGTCAGTCAGAAGGGCAAGGTCCTAGGTCCCTTGCTAGACCCACTCAAACTGTTCTAGACCAATACTTCCGGAATGTTAATGTGCCTTCCAAAGACATAAGGTTTCTTATCAAAATGCACATTTGAATTCAGCTGTTTGTCTGTGGGGCTTGACACTCCCCCTCCGCAATGAGCATTTGGAGGATTATCCAAGCAACTGGCCCACAGACTGTTCTTTGAGCAAGAGAATCTAGCTACTGTAAGAGGAATCATTCTCCTTGGAGCAGGGGACTGAGGGATTATGTTAGAAAGACAATCATCATATACTCCTGTTTAACAAGAATAAAAAATACTGCTTTTAGGTGAACTGCTACATGACAATGTGCTAAAAGCTTTCCCTATGAGTTCTATGAGGAAATACTGTGATAAATCATTTTTAAAAAATAAATTATGGTTCATAGAGGAGACTGGTATATCTCAAAGCTGAGACTCTATGTCTTTGAATCCAAGACAAGGTTTCCTCTATTATACCAGACTCTTAGACTTCACAGTGATTTTAAATCAACTGATATGCCCTTTCCATGGAGAATTAGAAGATATTATGTTTCCATATGGTTGAGACACAGGGACCCAAGAACATACTACCACCCCAAGAAATGGTCTAATTCCTTTCCTAAATTTCAAATGGTGACATCAAGGCAACAAGGTAGTTATGGAATGTGATCTCCAATGAGTGTGTCATATTCACCCAGAATACTCCTACCTAGGAACATTTATTGCTTGGGTATTCTATCATTATTACTGTGTGCTGAAAGTAATAAGACATACCACCAAAATAAATTTTTTAAAGGATGAGCTTCTTAAGTTTTTAATAAACAGGATAACACTGTGCTACCACTCTGGGACATAAAAAACAAATAAAATATACAGCTCATCCATGAAAGCTACTTTTTGAGGAGACAGATATAAACCCATGAAGTAGTTCAACAGTAACAAAAGTGGCATATGCTAGACGCCAAATGAGCAACAGAGGCAGAGCTCCTAATGATAGTTGCTCCACTTATTGAATGCCTATGATGC
This sequence comes from Aplodontia rufa, assembly GCA_004027875.1. Taxonomy (NCBI): domain Eukaryota; kingdom Metazoa; phylum Chordata; class Mammalia; order Rodentia; family Aplodontiidae; genus Aplodontia; species Aplodontia rufa. The sequence goes on along the minus strand of PVKS010000776.1, from coordinate 100,028 downwards.
AGCAGATGCTTATATAAAGTTCCTCATTTGATCACAACAGTCTATGCATGTTGTAATTAATATTCCTATTTTACAGATAAAGAAAGAGAAGCTTAAGAAATTAAGTGACTTTACATGAGCTGTTTTCATAAAGACTGATGGGATTTAAGTAAGTAGAGATGGGGAAAGGAGAGAAATTAAATCGGGAGAGAAAATGAGCAGGGTGTAGCACCAGGAAGCAAGGGGGTGTTAAAGGGTGATGGCGTAGCCTGTTTGGGGAGAAGTAGAGGGTGGAACAGATAAACTAAGGTCAATCATGAAAGACCTTAAAAATTAATCAATCTCAAGGACACTGGACTAAGGACGGTATGATCTCACAGAATTTTCTACCAAGAGAGAGAGAAATAATGACTATTAGGTTTTCATAAAATGAGTAAGACCCCAATGTCATACATGATTTGTAGACTGGAATAGCATGGAGTTTAAAAATATTCAAGCAAACCACCTTCAAAGCAACAAGATAGAAAAAAGACGAGCATGAGGGACACTTCAAATATAGAAATTGTAAGGAAAATGTCACCAATGACATTGGATGACCATGATATCTATCATACACTACTTTTCAACAGTAAGCACCTTACATTGCATCGGCGACTGTGATAGGTTCTAAACACACACACATGTGTATGCCCACACATACACAATGTAGTATGTAGCCATTAGAAATAACAAGCCAGGTGTGTAAAGAGCAATGTGGACATACCATAAAAAGATGCTAAAGGGGAAAAAGTAAAATACAGTGGCAACTTGTAAATAATGCCCTCTTTATGTCAATTAAAAGTGCATGCAAATTTTTCAAAAGCACACAAAACCAAGATAAAAATACCCAATGCATGTGCTAGAGTAGCTGTGCACAGAAGGAAAGTGGAAATGGAAAACGGATATTCAAGGGAACAAACAGAGAAAGACCTCACATGGACAATTAATGACACATCATGAATTGAAGCGCATGATAATTCAATCCTTGGTGCCACAGAGTCCAATCCCCTACTTAAAAAAGGGTAAGATGTAGATCACTGCTTAAAGCATTCATAGTCTATAGTAGAAGACAGAATGTTCATCAATTCAATAGATAAAATTATCTGTTTCCTATTTTGCCAAGCACTCTGCTGGATTCTGGAAATTCAATGACAGGCAGAGTTTAAGGATAGAGAAGTACACAATTATGATAAAATGTGAGCATGGATAATATTAATTTATCACTCAGATGCATGGAAGAGTGTCACCCAATTTAGACTGAGAAGGTCAAAGAAGGCTTCTAAGAAGACTTAATCTTGAACACAGTTTTAAAAAGGACACATTTGTTTCCTAGTGCTGCCATAACAAAGTACCACAGACCAGTAATTAAGCAACAGAAATCTGTTTTCTCACAATTCTTGAGGCTATAAATCTGGAATCAAAATATCAGCACCTCTATTGTGTGCATGTATGAATATGTACAACAAACTCATCAGTATGTACAAACAGAATGCACCAATAAAAAATGTGGGGAAAGAAATAAGATGAAAGCCTCCCTCCTTGGCTTCCAAATGTCCATCTTCTCTTTGTGCCTCTTCACTTTGTGAACATCTACTTCCTAATGTCCTTCTTATAAAGGACACCAGTTGTGTGGGATGAGCGCCTATTCTGGTGACCTCATTTTAACTTAGTTACCTCTTTAAACACTCCACCAATTCAACATATGAATTTTAAGGGACACATTGAAGCCAAAAGCAGATGAGTAGGAATTAGTCAATAAAATGCTTGAAGTAGGGGCTGGCGCAGTGGATCAGTGATTATAGCGCATGCCTGGCATGCGCGAATGCATGGATTTATAACCCAACACCACGTACACAACGAAGTTTCGAAGCAATGAAAGCTACATGTAAAACTAAATAAAAAATGTTTCTCTCTGTCTGTCTCCTCTGTCTCATTGTCCTTCAATCTTTAAAAAGAAAAAAAAAACTTAAAATAGAGTAGAAATAGAATAGATCGTTAAGACCCAGGGAGCCGGGTTTGGAGCAAAGGCAGCAGTGTGGAATGAAAATATGGAATGGGCTCCTAGGGCTGCAGGACAGGAACTCTGGGATCTGAAAGTTTAAAACTAGATAAAGAAAAAGAATAAATGAAAAAAGAATAGATGGCTGGACAAATTCAAGCTCCATTTGACAGCATTAGGATATGTCATGTTACAGAAATCTGGCAGCTTGACTAAGAAGATTTTTGATAAAAGAAGCAAAGATGATATAAAACATATTTTAATTGATATGTCATAAGTTCAAATGGCATAAGTAGAAGGATATTTGAAGCAAAAAAAAAGAGAGAAAATCCTGTTGAAAGTATTTGATGCAGTAAGAACTAAAAGTGTTGTTTGCAGAGTGTTTGGAAGGAACATCCTTTCAGCAACTTGAAGCTTTTGGAAATCTGCATTCCCCATAGCTGCCTCCAACTAGAATAGACTCAATTAAGCTGAGGTATGTAGAGGCAAAAAAAAAAAAAAAAAATCCCTGAGAATTCACTTTGAGTCAAAAGAATTAACTGTGACTTTATATGTATTCAATAGCTTCATTTTGATTAATTACTCTCAAATTGCATGTTTCAGTATGAGTCCATAAAATAGAAAAATTTCAGAATTTAGTGGCTTAAAATTTGAATATTTTTAATAAGATGGTTTGGGGAGGCTTTCTTTAACTATAAGGGGTATTGAACATTGGTGCCATCTAAAACTAAGAAGAGCAAGTAGAAATTTACAGACATAATTTTTATCCCATCAGAAAATTGAAGTTCAAAGGATGTCAAGGCCCTCCAAGAAGATGGGACACATGGACTATTTCACCTTTGATAGAGAAAAGGGGGAAGATTCAGAAGCCACCAAAACATGTTAAAAACAATTTCCTGAAATTGTATTGATATCTGATGTACCTAATTGGCTCACTTCCTCCGCTGAATGTGTCTGCACCCTAATTCCCAGATAAGGTTACATGTCAAAGGAGAATTATGGCTGCAGATGGAATCAAGGTTACTAATCAGCTTACTATGACACGAGATATTCCTGCATTGTGTGGTAGCCACAGGGTCACGATAGGAAGAGGAAGACAGAAGAGTCAGGGTCTGAGAGAGAGATTAGAAGATGCTACTGTCCTGGACATGAATATATATGGAGGGGAGGGGAGTCAAGGAGAGTGGAGTAGAGACAAGGAAGTGAATTCTCCCTTACGGATTCCAGAAGGATTCAGCCCTGACTTTTAGTCACCTTTTTTCATTTGCTGTGACTAAAAGGTGTGGCAAAAACAATATTAGGAGGAAAAGTTTATTTAGAGGCTCATGGTTTCAGAGGTCTTAGTCCAGAGATGACTGACTCCATTCCTGGGGGCTCGAGGTGAGGCTGAATATCACAGGGGAGGAGTGTGGTGGAGGGAAACAGCTCAAGGCTCCCATCATGAAGCAGAGACTGTACTCATCAGATACAACAAATATAATATCCCAAAGGCACACCCCCAGTGACCTGCCTCCACCAGCCACACTCTATCAGCCTACGATCACCAGTTCATCTCTATCAGTGATTAACTCACTCATAACCCAATCATTTAGATTTTTGCATTTTCTCACATTTTGAGATTTGGGGCACACCTTTCATCCAAACCATAATACCCAGATAGCACCTTGACTTTTGGAGAATGAACCCATTTCTGATTTCTTATCTTCAGAACCCTAAGATAACAAATCTGTGTTTTTTAAAAGTACTATGCTTTGGCCTTTTGTTGCAGCAACAATAGAAAACTAATAGACCCACTATAGGTTGGTGTGATAGGACAGACACTCTCACACCTGAAGAGAGTCCATACCAGTTCTTTCCCACCAATCTACACTGCATGCTCATATGAAATATTGGAGACACAGTAGGAGGACTACTGTGTATAGCAGAAGTAGCTGGAATCACCCATTATACCCAGGACTTGCAGGGGTACACGGTAGTGATGGGCTATTGCTGGGAATAGATACAAAATATGGGTTATCATTGGCCATCACAAATGCCAGGATAGAGAAAGCAAAACTGTGAAGTCTGTCTTGAAACAAAGAAAAAGTCATTCATTGTTGTAGACGTGGTAGAAAATCCCCCTATCCTCAATTCAAGTATAGTTGTGTGGCTGCTATTTGGGGAAGAATAGAAAACGTCACCCAACAACGTATATTAACACTAAGAAAAAAATCTCAGCCAGTAGGGAGGTGCAGGAAGCTCACTCATGCCCAGGCCCCTTCACTGAGAAAGTAAAGTTTGCTACTTTCAATGAAAGCTAAGAATCTTGTGCCTACTCACCCCTCCAACAGCACCCAGCAGTGTTTAGCCTTCCCAAAGAATAGAAAGATTGCTGCCTGTGCTGTACACCCTGAAATCATTTGGGAAAAGGCTATAATATTGAGGAAGTCCCACTCCTGAGATCTAGGAACATAGGGCCTATGTAGGAGAGAGGGCAATCACAGAGAACCTAGGAAACTTCACCTTCTGTTGGAAGCTCTTCACTGAGTGAGAATCAACTGCAGATTACCAATGGAGGATTAGCAGGAGCTCACAGAGGGACATGGACTACTGGAAGCTGAGGGTAGAGAAGGAATACCAAGAAAGCACATTAGGTCCCAGGTGAAAAGAGAGCTTGTGTCAGTCCACAGCTGATGAAATTGCAAACCTGAGGGACATGGAAGGCAACTCTAGAACCACAAAACCCAAATGTGCATCAACTACCAGTTGGGTAACTCAATCACCATACTAATAATCAGAGAGGAAAAGGCGTGATCACTTCTGAATGTAAGTAAAATTTAACTCAGTTTTTTCCTATTGTTTTAGATAGAAACAATATTTGGCCTTCAATAAAATATTAACATGTGACATATCAATATATACAGTTCCATTGCAAAGAGATAAAACAGTGGACAGGGAACCAGACCCAGAGATAGTACAGCAGGTGAAATTATTGGGAAGATACTTTAAAATTGCTGTGATTAAAATTATGATAAATATGATAATAGTATTTAGTGAGAGAAATAGACAACGTGAATGCAAATAAGGGCAAATTTACCATAGAAATCAAATGTACATTTGTTTTAAAAGATTTAAATTCAAATTCTGGAAAATGAAAATTATTGTCTTTACGTCAATGAATATAATAATTTAGGAAAAATAGAAAAATTCATTTCACAGGACCAAATAACAAAGCAAATTCCAGAAGAATTAAATAATATAAATAATTCTATGTCTTTTTAATAAATGGAATTCACTGTGAAAATTTTTCCCATAAAGGAAACTACAAGCCCAAATGTTTTCACTGCAGAAAAGACAAACATTTGGTTAAGAAAGTACACCAACCACAATCAAGCCTTCTACAACATTAAAAAGGAGGAAAGGTATCCAATTCATTTCATTGGCCCAGAATTACCCTGATGTAAAATGCAAATATCATATAGAAGAAGAAAATTACAGACAAATATTTTTAAAAATAAAGATTTTAAAAATATCTTCAAAACTTTTGGCAAGTTGAATCTAGTGATACATAAAAAGAATAATATATCATGACCAAGTGGAGTTCCTTGCAAGAATATGAGGTTGCTTTCACATTTAAAATCAAACATTTCTTTATACGTACAAACTGAACAGAAAAGGTATATGATCAATTTAATATATTCAGGACAGGCATCTTTTATATTATACATGTGTAATATAAAATATTTAAGCAAAATAGAAATAGATGGTACCATTTAACACAGGCATCCACCAAAAGCCTACATGTAATATGACATGAAATGGTCAGTGTTTGCCCCTTAAAATTGCAAACAAAGTAAAAACATTCACTTTCACCATTGCAATCAATATTATGATGTTAGTCAAAGCCATCTCAATAAGGCAAGAAAAAATAAATAAAAATGTACAGATTGAAAAGGAAGTACTAAAATTGTCTTTACATAAACCTAATTATCTACATTGAAATTATTAAGGAATCTAGGCTGGTGCAGTGGCTTGTTGGTTATGGTGCTTACCCAGCATGAGCGTGTATGTGGGTTCAAACCCCAGCACCACATACACAACTGTCAGAGCAACAAAAGCCATGTGAAAAACTAATAAAAATTGATTCTTTGTCTCTCTCTCACTGTCTCTCTCTTTTAAAACAACTATTAAGGAATCTATCAAAAATGTACTGTAACTGACAAGTGAGCAAGAAATGTCTAAGAATATAAAGCATTATTAATTTTAAAAATCCATTTCACTTCAATATCCTAGCAATGAAGAAAAGGTATTGATATTTTTAAAATATCACCTAAGTTAAAATCAGCCATTAAACGCATAGGGGCAAATTTAACAAAAATGTGCTGAATTTGTGCAATGGAAACTACAAAACATATCTGAGAGAAGTTAAATAAGACCTAAATAAATGGTTCAAACATTGGTAAGTATAATTTGTGCCCAAATCAGCCTGTAGATTCAAACAAATCCTAATAAACAACCCAATGGACTTTCACAAAAAACAAAAATAAATCAACAAAGTTGTGTGTAATAAAAAAAGGAAACATCTTTTTTAAAAAAGAGAAACAAATTTAACATGGCCTATGTATAGCTACAACAGTCAATTTCCAGAAGAAAATCTTTGCAATATTGGCTTTACAAAAACTTCTTAGGCCACAGATAAAAGAGTCATAAAGGAAAAAGGCATGATCACTAGGGCTTTATCAAAATTACATTCTGCTCTTCAAAAGGTAATGATAAGACAATGAAATGGCAAGCCTGAACTGCAGAATGCTGGAAGCAGGTTCTAAGTCAAAATGCAAAGAGTCGGGGAGTGGGGGAGCTGCTGGAGATGGAACTTAGGACCTCAGCCTGCTAAGCACACACTCCACCACTGAGCGACCCTCCCAGCCCCACAGTGGAAATATTTGAAAGGGAGAAGGGTAAAGCCCGGCATTCAACAATCCTAACATAAGCAAGGTATGCAAGTGAAGACTGAACACGTTATTTTCTGAGAATGGGGAAGCAATCACATTTTCTGGGGCAGAGCGTCTCTTTGTAAAAACTGGCGATATAAAGCTGTAAAGTCTGGATGGGTCCAAACTGAGGAGAGCTCAGGGATTCGGAATTTTCTCGAGGAAACAGAAAGCCATTATGAAGTCAGGGCTAAGAAAGTGAGGAAACAAAGGACCATTGAGGGAAAAACAAATCTAGTTTTTGAAATGTGTTAGCATTGAAAATGGGAATGAGGATAGGAGTCAGAGGAATCAACATGTGGAAGTCAGAGGTGACTTTGGCATTCAGAGAGATGTAAGAATGCCCCCAGAAAGGTATTCCCAGGAGAATCTGACTTACTTATCTATTTGTACTGAACGTCCAGATTTTGGACATAAATATGAAGGAAACTCTACCACACAAGATGGTACATTCATTTACTTTTAAAAATCCAGTGTTTAATAGTAATACTTGTGTTGATACACATTCTAGTGTTGTATGTATGTTTCATTGTCTAACTCAAATGACACTAACATAAATCGCTTCATTGTAATCTTAATTATCTATAAGGAAATCAAAGTAAAAATTATTACATTCCTTTTACCTGTGGGGAAGGCGAGACAGAGAGAGGTTTAGCTGTTTGCTCAAGGCCACTCAATGCATAAACAGTCAAGTCAGAGGTGGTCCCATGCAGCAATCCCTGAGTTCAAGTCTGGATTCCTAGAGCCAAGACAGCAAACTGGAGGCAGGAGGAGGCACTGCTGGCCAGGGATGAGCACACCAATTTCTGTAGCAATGTGTCATTCCTTCAATCAGTCCATTAAGGAGAAGACAATTCAATAAAACGGGGTAATGATTTTGCACTTTAATTGTCATTAGGCTTAAATTACATAGGCACTTATCAGTTTCCAGGAAAGTGAGAAAGTGGAAGGAATGAGATTTGGGGAAGGGTGTAGGTTCTTTTAAATTTTTTCCTTTTCTTTTGAAGTGAGGTTATGTATATCTTAATGTGGAATCTCGTTGTATGAATCAATGATCCTGTAATTACTAAATTCCAAAGCTACCAGGGTCTATCACAGCCCAGGTATGGGAGCTAGCCATTTTGTTTCAGAATCCTATTTGGAGCTTATCAGTCTCCAACTGGGTGGAGAGACAGACAGCACCTTAAGATTTTATATGTCTCTGCTAACACCCAGCACTATTTTTTTCTGGAAGAAAAAAGGAGGAGTGGATTCTGGAGACCTGAATGCATTAGTCTACACTTGACCATCAGTTGGTTATTCTACAGCTCATCATTTAATCATACTGTGCCCCGGTTTCTCACACTGAGAACAAAGATCACCCAGTTCTAAGTATATTCACTGACACATTTAATGGATTGAAAAACTTACTACAAACCAAGAGCCAATAATGATTTGCCACTATGGAAAGGCAAATCCCAACCACAATAATGCACCACTTCACACCCATAGAATCAAAAGACAGACAAGAACTCCGGCAAAGAGTTTCACATATTAGTGAAACAAAAAAAGTCTATGAGGTTTATCAGTATCAAATAAAATTCAGTTATACAATATGTTTTCCAAATATTGTATTTTTTTTTCAGAGCTTGCTTGTCCCTTCTGCCATTTGTTAATTTTATTGAGGAGCTGTATTGTTGTACAATCATAAATGCATATGTGGTATCAATATGATGTACCCCTAATCCTAATCCACAATCACCCCCACATCATCGACACCCTAGTCTCTTGACTCTTCTATATTCCTCCCCCATAACACATATAAATATGTATTGTGCATTTTCCAGAATTAAATGATTGCATGAGTGTTATTCGGCTACTTGGGGGAGTAAAGAGTATCCAGAATATATACACATTTTATATTATTTTGTTAAAATCTTGTAAGGTTGCTCATAAATAAAAAATAAATAAAATATATACTGTATAAAAAAAAAGAGTAAGCTACATTGTTGATTCCCTCCCTACATCCCTCCCTGTTATCCATCCCTCTCTTCTGCCTTCTACTTCTTCCCTTCCCATCCCCCTGCCCCCACCTATCTGTGGTTCCCCTAAATTGCTTGGACTTTGGTGAGTCCAGTATATGAGCTTGACTACCTTTTACCCAACCCCGTTAACAGTATGTAACATGATAGCTAATTTTGTGTCAACCTTGCTAGACTAAGGTGCCCAGTTGTTAGTCAAGGACCAGACTAGATATTGCTGCCCTGAAGAACTGAAGGATTTCTTTTTCATGATAAATGTTTAAATCAACACTTTGAGAAAAGCAGGTTATCCTCCATAGCAGGTAGCCTCACCCTACCAGACGAAGGGCTCAGAACAAAGGCTTTTTTTTCGGGGGGGGGGGGACAGGCCTTCAGCCTCAACACTGGTATCCTGACTCTTACCTGCACTTGCAGCCTCCGTGGCCCACCATCCTGTGGTTTTGCAGCCCCCACAATTGGCTGGACCCCATTGGTTCTGTTTCTCCAGCAACCTTGACTAGTACAGGTCTGATGGCCAAGGTCAGCTCCATCCCTTTCAGCTATTTCCTCAAAACTTCCACAGGCCTTAATGCAGTTCAGCTAACATGTGTCCAATTGTGTGGCCCTCCTTCACCAAGTGGTGTAAAAGACAAACAACAGTTTCACTGAAAAAGGCTTTGCCAGCCAAGCAGAGAAAGGCCTGGCTATGGGCCTTTCCTCTCCCCAGTCCAGAATGTTCCTTCTCTGAGGATTTTGTCCCAGTGAAAAGGGCCACATCTGACACGTCATATTTCTTTCATAATAAAAAGTTTAAAATGAGATCCTAGACTTTCATTAGTTCTTGAGCTGCCCTAATTTCTTTTTCTCCTCTGCTTTCACACCAGCTGCAGACTTTAATTAAACTGTGGCAAGTCTCCTAAACTTGGCGGGCTTTTCAGAGAAAATAAGGGCACCTCCTCCTAGGGCACATTTTCCCCAGACCTCCAGCTTGCACTTATTTATCCCAACTGCTGGATTAGTGGCCAGAAACCTTGCACGTCCTCCTGTAACATTTCTGCTCTCCTTTGTTCTCTTCCACTGAGTAGCTCTCGCTGGAAGTTTCTGATCCGTGCGTTACTGCCGTGACTAATTCAGAGTAATATTTCATTGCTGTAATTATGGTAAATTACTATGCTGGTTTATCATTTTGCTTTTTCATTGTTGAACACCATTCATAGCCACAGGATAAAACCATCTATCTGTATTTATGGATTAAATTAATGCAACCCTTCACGATAGACAGTGATAAAATGAAAGGTGAAAAGAAAGTGTAATCTTATTAGGCTGTAGACAATGACAAATAAATTAGGGACCCTCTCAAAATGCTCCTGAAACCCAGTGGCTCAGAGAACTAAGCTGTTTTCTCCACCTGGGTTCTGTCGGCCGATTTGCAATACAAAGAGTACAAATTGACAGGTAACCACAACACTGTTTGTGTGAGATTGTTATTTAAACAAACCAGGATCTGTCTTTCTTTAAAAGATTATTTTCTTTTGCCAAGATTCCACTGCAAGCTGTGTCATTGTCTTCCTTCCACCTTTAAGTCATGTGAACCAGTTTGTAGGAAAATCACAGAAAAGAATGATGCAAAGACAATATGAACTGAATAAATAAGGAGTCCCAGTGATGGAGAAAGATGAGGGAGGAAATCAAGACACAAAATGTAGGCGGTGAGCAGGTACTTACCTCCCTCCCGGCTGAGGAGGGACAATCAAGAAAAGAGCGTCGGAGGCAAAAGGATGCTGGGAACAATGGCCGAAGAGGTGGTTTTCAACTCAAAGAGGTGAGCTTCACAAGGTCCAGAAAACAAACAAGAATAGAAAGTAGCCCAAGATCAGTCTTCTTCTGAAATCCACCCAGGATTCACCTATGCTGGATGGTTCTCTACCAACAACTCAGCTTCAAGCAGTTAGGTGCAAGCCTAGCCTAAAGCACCCAGCGCATGGATGTAATTAACAAAATGCATATTTATTGAGAGGTCTCCGTACATCAGGCCCTTAACCAGGCCAGAGAATATGGCTGAGAATGAGTGACATGGAACCCACCTGCATGAGGCCGATAGTTAAGTTAGAGAGAGACACTTTAAATAGCTTGCAATTTTTAGCACTACACTCTAGAAAGAAAAATTAGAGACTGTCAGGAAAGCCTACCACAGGGCAGGGTTGTTTTAGCTCAGGGAAAGCTTCCTAGAAGTGACAGTTTCACACCACAGTGAGAGTCAGGCTTTGCACAGGCTGTGTCCTCTGGCTGGAACTCCTCCCTTCCCTCCAGCTGGCCAAGGACCTGCAGTGGGAGGAAGCGTGAGGTCAGAGTGGAGAGGTGCTGGGAAGATGTGAGCAAGGAGGAAAGGTCTCAGGGTGAGGGGTCCTGAGGAAGATTGGAGCAGGGATTCACAGAGCACACGAAGACATGGACTTTAATCTTCAGAGTGAAAGGAAGCAACTGAAACATTTTTAAGCAGGGGAACAGTATAACTGCACCTGCATTTTTAAAGATGCCTTCTTTTGAGAGCTGACACTGGTGGACGAGCAGGTTGAGGGGCAAGTTGAAGATAACACCATCAGGGAGCCTGTATGGAGAGCCCATTAAGTGACAGGCGATGCCCTTGGAACATGAACTCACTTAACCTCTGCCTCTGTTCCGTGCAGCACGTTCCAGGCGGGTTTCAAAGGCTCAGCTCAGAGGGCCTCAAACTTGGGGCTAAAGCTCTGTGATCTATCTTGAAAGTCTTAATAATTTTAGCATTGATTATGTTTTATAAACCTCATCAGAAGGGACAATAAAGTGTGCTCAGGGGGCTTGGAGATTCAGAATCAACCTCCCTGGGAGGGTTCTCAGGTGACCACCCTCAGTCATTGGGCACCCAGAGCCTACAAGTCCTCCTCTGCTCCATGCCTGACCCATGACTACTGCCACTCGCTAGGACGGGCCTGCATTCCACCATCACCCTTTCCCCCCAGCAGAGGCCTCTGCATTAGTGAGTGCAAAAGGGAGGCTAGGCACATGGGGTCCCTGTCTCTACCCAGAGCCAGCAGCAGTGCAGTGTGTAGGTGGGTGACTTGTCTGGAACAGCCTCTCTCCTACCTTGAACTAAATACCATGCATGTGTTGGTACAGAGGTTGAACGCCCTTGGAGACCCCCAACCTGGGGATTGACTTCCCTGACTTGGGCAAGTTATGGTGTCCTGGTGTGGAAGCTGGATGACCCCTTGACACCTGTGAGAGCATTGCCATACTAGAGTGTCATTGAAAACACTGAAAAAGTTTGTTTGGGATCCATAAATGAGGCTTTCATTCTGCATTTTTGAACAAGGGGCCTTGGGGTTCACATTTACTATGCTCTACAAGTTATGTAGCCTGTCCTGCCTGTGACTGTCACTTCATTTTATAGCTATGGAAAGTATTCTGTGTGGCTAGCCTAGTGATACAAGTCCTTCAAATCCAGTTCAGGCTCTTAGCTACCATGTATAATCCCCGTTCTAGAAAGGACGTGTCTTGGGCTGTACTTATTTAAGACACTTTGGAGGCATCTAAGTGGAAATGACAGATAACTATAAATATGTAATATATAGATAAGCAGGTGTGTATGTATATGCACACATATTTTAAATTTTTTTCTCAAGATGAAATTTAGATTTATAATTCTGTCTGTGTATCTGTGTATAGCTCTGGATTTCAAAATAGAGCATTAATTGGAGTTATAAATCTGAGTTACATTTCACAAGAAAATTCTGGGAGCCAGCTCACATTTTCTGACAATAATCATTCTTTCATGCATTGATGTTTTTTAAAATATTTGCTTCCCATCCCACTGGTTACCTGACCCTGCTCTGGGTGTTGGGGATTATGATATAAAATAGGCAGGGGCATGTGCTTATGGATCTGACATCCAAGGGTGGCAGCATGATAATTAAATAGGTCTTCTGTCCACTGGTAGTGAGTGCTATGGAGGGAATCAAGCAGGTGCATGTGAAAGGGCACTCAGGACAATGCCATGCTATTTGAATGGGGGGGGGGGTCAGGGGAAAGCTGTTTCTCTGATGGGTGTGATCATGAAGCTCAGAAAGCAAAAGGGTGACCTTCACCCTTTCCTGAATCAGGAAGTTCCAGGATTCCCGCAGCAGGAGCAAAGGCCCCAAGGACACAGAAGCTCACTTATTGTGTGCAAGGAGCATCAGGGAGGCTGAGGTGGCTGGAGCAGAGTGAAAAGGTGGAAAAGGAGGAAGACTGGAGCTAGACAGGTGACATCAGGGACATGAAAAATCACTCAAGTTTCTAGAGGTCAAAACAAGGACTTTGCCTTGTACACTGAGTGAGATGGAAGAGCATCCAAAGGCTTTGAGCAGAGTGCTGGTTTCATGGGCACCTTTACGGGCTCAGTCTGGCTGCTGTTCTGGGAATGGATTGACCTGAGCTAGGGAGGATAGAGGCAGAGGAAGGGGACCAGTCAAGACAAAGCTGTGATGATCACGTGAGAAATGATAATAGCTTGGACGAGAGAGGTGGTGTTGGAGGTGGTGGTATGTGGACAGGTCAGGAGATATATATATATATGTCTGTGTGTGTGTCTGTGTGTGTGTGTGAGAAAGGGTATATATATATATATATATATATATATGTATGCATGTATATTTAGTTCAGCATGTTCTTACATATTGGAGGGATTCATTGCTACACATTCATATATGCAAACATGACAAAGTAACTTGAACACAATCCTTATCCAGTATCTCCCCACCTTGCCCAATCCCCACTCCATTGTCTCTGATGTGATGCTGCCATTACATATATGTGTCCATATACATGTATATTAAAATTTGAATTTTCAAGTTTTGAATGCCTGCATGAATATTATTTGGCTTCTCTGGGGAGTCAAGTGTACCAAGACATTCCATGTTCTTGGTTAGGCACAATAAATATAATTAAAATGGACACTCTGCTGAAAGCGCTGTACAGATTCAAAGCAATCCCCATCAAAGATGGGATATACATACATATATATTTTTTTTTTAAAAGAGAGACAGTGAGAAAGAAAAAATCAAAATCAATTTTATTTGGTTCTTCATGTGTCTTTTGTTGCTCCAACACTTCATGTGTACATGGTGCTGGCATTCGAACCTGGATCCTCGCACATGCCAGGCAAGCACTGTGACCATTGAGCCACCGCTCCAGCCCCAAGGATGGGATATATTTTGAAAACAGAGCCACAGAGATTTGCTCAAGGCTGGTTGTGAGGTGTCTGAGAACGACAATGACACTAAGATTGGGGGCCTGTGCCATCGACTGTGGTTAGTGATGAGCAGGTTCGGAAATGGAGTGCCAGGAGCTCATTTTTACAATGTTACATTTTACAAATGTTAGGTCTGAGACGCTTGCTAGATATTGAAAAGGAGGTATTGACAAGATAGGTTTATACCATTTGGGGTAAAGAGGGAGGTTGTTTTAGTCAGCTTTTCTGTTTCTGTAACTAAAAGATCTGACAAGAACAATTTTAGGAGGAAAAATTTATTTAGGGGCTCACGGTTTTAGGGGTCTTAGTTCATAGAAGGCCAGCTCCATTCCTTGGTTCTTGAGGTGAGGGTGAACATCATGGTGGAAGAGTGTGGCAGAGGGAAGCGGGTCAATGCATGGATCCAGGGAGCAGCGATTCCAAGCCAGATACAAAATATACACCCACAGGCACGCACCCAACCATGCACCTCCTCCTGCCACACCCTGCCAGCCTATAGTTGCCAGTTAGTCCCTATCAGGGGATTGACTCACTGATTGCGTTAAGGCTCCCATAACCCAGTCCTTTCACCTCAGCCCTTTTTGCATTGTTTCACATATTGATCTTTTGGGGATACCTTTCATCCAAACCATAACATATGTCCTAGCTACAGCTAAAAATGTTTGTAGAATTTAGCACATTAATGGTATTTACAATCATACCTCTGAGATGAAATGTCCTAGGGGATGTGTATAGGGAAGGAAAATATAATTACAATATGAACAGCACACAACATAGATAATATACATCAGTTTAGGATTTCTTATGTCATCTCTGCAGGACGGGTGGTACTTGCCTTCTTTCACAGATAGGAAATACAGGAAGGTTAAGCGCCTTAACTAAATCAATTTGAGTAGGACATGACAGAGCAATTCTCAAAGTCAAGACACCTCATTTCAAATCACACTCAGTGTTACTGCCTTGATTCTGTGAGCTCTAGTCACCTGATTTTTCCAAAGGGTATGTTCTTTTCTCCCCAGGGATTGTTTTTAAAAACACCAGTCATCCTGAATGCAGAGCCTCTGGGAGATGCAGGGAAAGATGGTGATGTCCTCAGCCCTCTTTATGAGCAGAGTTGCCATCAGCTTGAGTCTCCTGCTTTGCAAAATATCCATCCCAGAGGGACTTAGTGAAAGGACACCACTGGATTTGAGTGATTGTCTCATAAGACTAAGGATTTTTATGCACACCCCAAACCTCAGTGTTTCCAAAGTTTGTAGCTGACACTAGGACAGGTTTGCCTTAGAAGCTGCTGTAAGAGCTTGCCCGCTGGTAGGAGCTTGCAGGCCAATCAGCATCCACCAAGCTTCTCCAGGGGCGGCTCCCTCTGCCTCCTAAGCTGGAAAGCCTTAAGAGATTTCTGTGTTTGGTTATTTTTAACTGCTTGTCTCTATCTTTCCCAAATGCACCAGTTTTTACAGTGTTCACCACTGTTAATTAATATAGACCTCGCTCCCTGAACAGCCACTGATGTCTTTAGTGAAGTTATAGATTTTCTTTCTCAATTGCTCTAGAGTCACCCTGAGGCTATTAATTTGGGCTATTAGCCATGGGTGATTTCAAAATCCATATTGATAATGCCGAAGCTTCGCTGACTGCCTGCTCTATGGCCTAAAAGTAAACAGGTGGTAGCCTTCTCTGTTATTTCAGCTTCAGGCTGAGTCTTCAAGGATGCTTTAAGGTGGATCGGGTCACTATTGTAGAAATTCTACTTGTCAGTAGGCTTGGAGACAATGACTGGCTTTCCTTCTGGTAAATATAATAATAATAACATTATAATAAATTAACATTTTTATTATTAATAATAGCATCAATAAATTATTATTGATTTTAACTAACAACATACATTTAATAAACAAAAATAGTAACTATTATAATTAGTTTAAGTTCTTCAAGGCACCCTACTTAGCAATTTTTTAAATTGAATTTTTATCCCTTCCCAATAAGAGTTCTATTAATATTGCCACTTTGCAAATGCAAAAATCTAAAATTTGAAAGTATATGTAATTTCCCCATTACACAGGACGTCCCTGAGACTCAAATCTTCACCTGAGTCTCAAGATAGACCTTCTAAACTGTGGTTTCAAATATTAGTCCTAAGATTGGCCACTCTCTAAACACTTAAAGGCACAGATTCATAACCTTACCAATCATCACAGACCAATCTAGACCCTGTGTCAGACCCAAATATGATGATAGTAACAAGATCTCCAAACGACACCCACATGTAGCCCAGGCTGGAAACCACAGTGTCACTGCTCAACCACTGCATTCTATAAATGTGGACTTTGAACTGGACCTACAGTGTATGTATACACAGCTAATTAATGAATCTGTTCTGCAACTCAGTCTCCTCATTTTTTAATATAGGGAATCCCATGTTCTTCAGCACCGAAGTTAGGAGCACATTTCATGTGCCTGGCTGGATGTGGTCAGCATGAGGAGCATCAACATGGCACCAGGCATATGACAAGTCCTTGCTGTCAAAACACAAGTCTTGGGGAGACCCAAGAGTAGAGCAGGCTTTGGATCCAAACAAATGCTTGTACATTTTTAACCCTTAGTGACAGCCATAGTTTCAAAAGTAGACACAGTCGATGCTTGCTATCTTGATTTGGAGACGAAAGCCCTGAGTCAGAATTATACTCGGTCTCTTTCTATCCTGTTAAATGAGTTAATAGTTCTTAACATGTGCTGCTGAGGAAAGAGGGCAGACACGGAGGTGCCCATCGCAATGCTGGCCACATGCTGTCCATGGATAACTGCTGACTTTGAGAACCGCCAGAGCAGACTGCCCTATTTAGTAAGTCTGTGTTCTCCCCATGCAAGGCCTGCTCTAATCACTTCAAAATCCACTAGGCTGAATTTATTATTGGGAGGGAAGGTACTATTTCTGGTTAGAATGTTAATAACAGACATATCTTACACCTGAGCACCTGCCTACTGACATGTGCCAACATGGGCGGGGATTGCTGGAAGGTTCAGACACAGTTTCCACCCAATTTACTTATCTTAGATCACAGAGCGACATCAGTGAAAACAGCACAGTGCAGAGCAGTCACAAACAGCCTCCAAGGAGAGTTGCTCAGTAAATAAATGTGCTCCAAGTTTTAAAGACAAGAAGTCAAACATCCCCATTTCCCCCTTCATTTGCTTTCCAAAATTATCATTTGTATGCTTTTCATTTGTTCAAAAGAATCTGTAGGTGTTCATGAGCTTTGTTGTGGTTCTGTTTGCTTGGTTTTGTGGTTAGGGCATGACTGGTGTGGAAGTTGATAAACGGGATTATGGAAAATCTAAAAGGAGAAAGTCAAACACATCTATAAAGCTCTGCACAGAGATACAAGCATGTTGATATATGTCCTTCCAAATACTTTCTATGATGTTCTTTGTGATGCTTAATGCTGCATTCTTCATATTTCACTTGATATTTGTATCATAAACTTTCTCCATGTTATTGAAACACATCATTTTATTGACAGCCACCATGTAGATATGCTATAATTTACCCAAAACAGCCTACTATTGTTTGACATTTCAATGATTTCGAATTTTCACTCACTGTAAAAATGGTTGCATTGTATATAATAACACATGAATGTTTACTTTTATCTACATTTCTGATTATAATATTTACCTAGGAAAGGTTCATCAAAATAGGATGACTAGGTGTCACTTCTGAAAGGACATGGATATTCTGTCTCCTTTCCAAAAAGGCAGCACCAAACCTCCCTTAACAAGTATTGAAAAGGTGAGTATCATCATACATTTTGAACTAGCAAATTAGGAATTAAACTTGTTGTATTGGATATTTGTTCTTGGGTTACACATCATTCACATTGGCCAGTCTAATTTTAATCCCAGGCCACAGATTTGGGGGCAGAAATAAATGAAGGTGGGAATCAGACTAAAACAACTAAAAGTTCTCCTATTTGGAGGCTATCCAAACCACCTGATGTTTAATGGATCTTTTGCTAATACCACAATTTGATCAATTCACTTGTTCCATAAATATTTAATAAGCATGCACTAGAATCAGCTGTTGATTCAATAAATTATAGGAATCTTAGTATGAGACAGGGTATCAACTAGATTCTAACTTAACGAAAAGGTAAATAAAGCAAACATTCCCTGGAAGAGCTACTATGTACTGAAACAAAAGGTATTGAATAGGTTACAATAAGTATGGTAAGTGTTGGGCAAGTTAAAGACAGAACGTTGTGAGACTATTATATGGGGATAGCAAAAGCATCCAAAATATGAAGTGTGAGTCAAAGTGGGTTCCTGGAAAAGGAGATAGAAGAGCCTATATGAAGAATGAACAGCATATGCAAAGATCTTGGGACAGGAAGCCACACAACACAATTGGGAAACTGAAAGAGTACCAATATGGTTAAAGCACTAAGACCAAGGCAGAGAAGAGGGCTGGGGGTGAACAGAAAGGATGTTGGCATAGTCAGACCTTGTGAGCTGTTTATATAACTCAATGCTGTTGCCTAAACTCTAAAACTAATCAGATGCATGAAGGTTGGTTGGAATGGTTAATCTGAATTGTCAACTTGATTGGACTAAGATACACCTAAGATTAAGAGTACTCTGGGTGTGTCAACAAGGGTATGTTTAGTAATGATTGGCATGTGGGATAGCGAACTGAAGCAGAGACCCGCCCTAAGTGTGGGAGCACCATCCAATAGGTTGCAGGCTTGAATGATATAAAAGCCAGAAGACCAAGGAAGCAGAGCAGATGCAAGTCCAATTCTTCCTGAACAGGTTCTTGATTGCTTCTGTGATCTTCCGAGGACATCAGACTCTAGCTTCTTCACTCTTCTCAAGCAGACTCTGCCCAGTGATTCTGCAGGGAGTTTCCAGGCCTTTGGTCCAGACTTGGAAAACATCATCGATACCTTTGTTCTGAGGATTCGGGATCCTGGACTGTGCAGTTACTGGTTCCTCCAGCTCTCCAGCCTGCAGGTGGCCATCATGGGACTATTCAGCATCTGGTTGTGTAAGCCAATCTAATAAATCATATATATATATATATATATATATATATATATATATATATATACACACACACACACACACATACTATATATATATCATTTATTAGATTGGCATATGTATATATGATTTATTAGATTGGCATTATATAGCCATATATATATATCCATATATATATATGTATATATATATCCATCCTGTGGATTCTATTCCTCCAGAGAACCTTGACTAATATGAAGGCTTCTAAGAAAGAAATGAAATGATGGCATTTGCATTGTCAAAAGACAATTCTGCTGCTTAGAGAATTAGAAAAAAGCAGACAGTCAGTCAGCAGGTTATTGCAGTCCAAGAGAGAGACGAAGATGACTTGGATTCCAGGAAGTAGCAATGACAGTAGAGAAATAGGAATCTTAATAACTACAGTGGCAAAGCTTATAGCCATTTGAATCCTTTATACCCTACCTGAAGAAATCTCTCTTTCTTCTTGTCCCTTGCTCAGTGAGGAAAAAGGATTGCTGATTAACATTAATTGTGTAAGATCTTTCTCCACATTAGATCATATAATTTTTCTGGTCTCACTGCTCCCCAGCTAAATAATCATATTTAATTATAACTTTTTATTTTTTGGTACCAGGGATTGAACTCAGAGGCACTTAAATCCAGCCCTTTTATTTTAATTTTTTAATTTTGAGATAGGGCCTCGCTAAGTTGCTGAAGCTGATGTTGAAGTGGTGATCCTCCTGCCTCAGCTTCCCAAACCACTTTTATTAATTTTTATCTTAAGTATCAAGACATTCTAATTCAAATGTTTTCCCCAGTGTTGGGGATTGAATCCAGGGCCTCATGTATGCTGGGAAAGTGCTCTAACTCTGAGCTACACACCCAGACCTCTAATTACAATTATTTAAATGGCTGTTAAAAATTGTTTTAGAAAATAGGAAAAGGATAGCCTCAAAGCTTTAAAAGGCAAATGTGTTATTTGTCATTCTCCAAACCTTGCTCTCATCATAAAACTAAGGGCACATGTCGGATATTTTCCTTGGTTATAACAGAAATGTTGCAAGTACTTAATAATCCTTGTGAAAAGCTTGGGCAGTATTTTAAATTCTATTTGTTACAATTTGAAAAAAAATATGATGGGGAAAAAAGAAGGATGTCTGTAAATGTATTTCTTTTGAGCCATGTATACTGAAGTTCCTGTAAGTTGGGATGGAAGACAGAACTCCATCTAATTTCTTTTGCCATAAGGGCAGGGACACTTCTAGTGCCTTGATCTATGACCATTTCTGCCAGCCACCTCATCTCACAAAGGAGAGGACTAAGGATTAAAGAGATGCCCTGGGTGACTTCACGTAGCTTCTCAAAACAACAGGGCTACTTACATTCAATGCATTTTGATTCTGATCATATTTGCGTTTGTGCCTTTTTGCAAGCATTGACAGCCTCAGCAGCTTCTTGTTTTCTAATTCTGCATTAGGATAATAATCTAGTGTTAAGCCCCCTGGCAAGATGTGTTTGTTAGACCAGGGGTCATAGCAGGCAGGCAGCCTTTATTCATGATCTCCTTTCTATTTACCAAATTGTCAATCTCTGTATCTTGCTCTCATCTCAAGCAGATGCAACTCAGCCTCTAACTGGCTTTACCAAGTAGTTGTGTACCTGTTAGCCACCCCTTAGGTCCTCTCTTGATTCCCTCCCAAGAGCTAGCTTCAATTCTGTTGATTACATACTGGCTTTGTGAATTAAGAGAAAGGGATGCTATTAAAATCAATGGGAAGAATTTCATTTCTGCCATTTGCCTCATGAATTTGCACACTGACCCCTTATCACAGGCTCCCATACTGTATCTGATGGGGTCCATTATGTCCCTTTTGATGAAAGCACCCACCCAGCTGAGGGTGACATTCAGTCTGCCCACATCAGGAAGGCAGGTATAGCAGGAGGTTGTTTTCTATAATTCCAAGAAGACACCTCAACTTTGACTTTTAATTGGTTTTCCGGTCCTCAGACCTACCTCCTATGATTTATGACAATTAGTAG
Source organism: Aplodontia rufa (assembly GCA_004027875.1). Taxonomy (NCBI): domain Eukaryota; kingdom Metazoa; phylum Chordata; class Mammalia; order Rodentia; family Aplodontiidae; genus Aplodontia; species Aplodontia rufa. The sequence goes on along the minus strand of PVKS010000776.1, from coordinate 78,692 downwards.
TGGCTAAGATCAAGGGATTTTGTGAGATAGAGTACCAAAACACTCATGGGCTTGTCTCTAAACTGTTTGCAATATTTTAAATGCTGAGCACCACAAGACCATGAAGAAGCCAAGCATGGGTGTGAGGGATTTAAAACTGAACTTCTTCAATATCCCTGCCATGAAGAGCATTTATTCCTGTGACACGGAGGGCGGCCAGAGCTCTGCAAACTACAGCCACTTGTGTCACCTCCTGTGACCTGCACCGCGGCTTGAACTCTGCTTGTTCATCTTCCTGCACGAAACTCTCATGTGTTTATTTATTTGTGATTTATAAAATTGCACCTTTGGCAAACTGCTGGCTTTGGGGAGCAAGCACATGTGCTGCTGGAACTAGACAGTAAGTCACATAAAGACCCCTATAGCAATCAACTGCCACTGTCAGCGGGAATTGACTTAATGACCCCACTTCCTGGGCACCAATCAGGGCCAGACTACTTACAAAGATGGGGCTTCCTCTAAACCCCCAGAGGAGGGAGGTCAGGCTTTCTTCTCTTAAGACTCAAATCCTCTTACAGCAATTCTGTGTTCTTTGTCCTCCTGAGACTTAATTCCAGACAGCCAAGAGAGAAATGCTCTTCGTAAAATTTCTGGGAAAATCTCTTAAATTCAGCACATCCGTGTTATTAGAGAACTCCTGTGCCTAGCCCAGGGTGGGGAGCAGGGCAGGAGCACATTTTTAACCCTTGTTGAATCAGCGTCTTCTGTGAAGAATAGAGATGATATCTTCTTCTAAACCTTGTCTCAAGGACTTTAAAAGGGCAGTTCCCCTGGCCTCTTTCACTGAAAAGATGCAGGAGCAGGAGAACCAGCCCTAGTCAGGCAATCAGCTTTGTGAATGAAGGAAAACAGCAAGGTTCTTGCCAGAGGCAGGGTGGTTAGGGAATCTGTGACATTTAGAAAATGTGCTTTTGCCGTGCTTTTTGTTTAAAGAACACTACACAAAAGCTGCCTTATAAGTCCTCTTTGTATATGTCCTCCACCAGGATTGTCATTAGGGCTAAAGAGTGGCTGTCAACACTCCCTCCTGGTTCAGCCTGTCGGCCCCAGATACCTCCCAGCCCTAGCCATACACTCACATCTCTCCCCTTTCACTGTCCTCTTCAATGTCAAGGCTGAGGGGATCATGTGCATGATTGGAGTCAGGTACACCATTAATTCAACTCTAGACTTTTTACCTTTCTGGCTCTCTGCCTTTTGACATTTTTTTTTTCATGCATGTACAGGGTCTGATGAACAAAGAATGGTGGCAGATAATTCTTGCCATTCTTTTTATGGCTGCTACATTCTCTGTGCCTTGGTTTCCTCGTATGTAAAAATCAGGTTAAAACTGACCATGTAGGATCAGTGTGAAGGGTAGGTAAGTAAAATAAACTATATTATTCTGACTTTCCCACAGCTACATGGCAAGGCACCCACCCCATGCCTCCTCATGGACTTCTTTACCCCACTGATAGCTATTTCCAACTTTTATCATTGTTATCCATGAACTTTTGATTTCAGCTATGGGACTAAGCTCTTCAAGGGCAGGGAAATTGGGTCTTTCTCAGCTAGACTGTCAGAGATTCAGAAATACTTAATGAATGGGTGGGAGGATAGTGAATGGATGGATAGTGACTGATACATGAGGAACCAGTGAAATTTTTGGCACTTCACATAATCTAAATAAAACATGTTATAGTCTTTCCTATTAACATTTTCCCAGTGTACTCCATAAATATGCTCAACCATTTTCTTGCATAGGGCTCAATTTCTGTTCCTATCTCTCCCCTTCTCATAGTCATCAGACCTGACATGCACCTTATTCCTAACAGAAAGCTAATGTCTCTAGCTGTCTAGGTGGGGAAATAAAAGCAATTGCATAATCACATTAGCACTAAATCACTAATGACCAGCACAGTTTAATCTATTTCCCCATTTGGAGATATTTGCATTTTAATCAGCTACAGTGTCTTAGCTGACAAAGGGTTTATAAAAGTGGCTTTTCAGGACTCAGGGAGCATTTAGAAGTTAGATCTTGCTATAGTATCCAACACTCACAACCATCATCCACCCACCTATATGTGAGACATTGAAGTATAAAGTTAGCTATGAACAAAAACACCCATAAAAAGTCTCCTTTATTCCTCCCTCGATCAAGAAGAAACCTGTCACCAAGCTGTGGCACACCCCTGCCAACTTGAAATGTGCAGCTATGCGATGGATTTGAATTTTGCCCATATAAGGGAAGGCTGGAGGGGGTCTGCTCTTGGTTCTTCATTCCTGCAGCCAAATGCTCAGCCCTACCCAGACCAGGGTCAGCCTCGGGGCAGTGCATTCATTATAGTCATGAGTGTTGCAGGACCTGGGGTCAGGACACATGGTGTCACAAGTAGAAGCAGGCTTATGGAACACAGAAGTGGGGTGGTTGAAATCGAGATATTCCTGGAAAAGGTTGAACATGCAATTCCTGCACATTTGTATATATATATATAAAGAGGTCGCTTCACCCCTACCAGGTTAGCTCCTGGAAAGACACCTTGCCATATGCGATCAGTCCACAGAGACGCTTAGTATGCAAAGGCACCGTCTCACTTGCAGATGTCAGTAAATATCTTAGAAAAGGTCATTTCACAAAGGCACATTCTCCCCCAACCCGATGATGCCAAAAGAAGGAAAGAGAATTTTCAAATTTCCAAATGCAATTTTATATCTGCAGTCAGTAAGTGATTTGTCCAAGGACACTCATCTTCAGGCATCTGTTAATGCCTGTAAAATTGGTATACAGTTTTGCCTTTTAAAATGCTTTTTATTATATTGGATCATAAGAACATTTAACACTAGACAGGACAAAGTTTTAACTTTCATCGTAGAGATAAGGAAAATGAGAATCAGGAGTGACTTTAACACATAGACGCCCCTGATACTGGTACCCTGGTTCACAATCAGCTGAGATTTTCTAGGTTTTTACGATTTTTTTGTTGTTGTTGTTGTTCAGTTGCTTGTTTGTATGATTTCACACAACTGCATTCTCCTGTTTTTAAAGGAAGCATGGTGCATCAATGAGTCATGGACTGACACATCAGAGCTGTCCCTGTGCCGGTGGGCAGCAGAGGATGGTAGGCATCTCCACTGCTGGCCCTGGGCTGAGACTCTCCATCTCAAACATGAGGTCAGAGCACAGTGATGGAGGAGTCGGGGGCCATGCACTACAGGGTTTCCAAGAAACCCCCCAGCATCCTTGAAAGAACCGCCTCAGCTTTTGGGTTATACTTGTTGCTAGGCAATGCCCAGGCGGTGAAATCAAGCACAGCTCTGCACGCAGCTCTCGCAGCGCTCTAAGGCCTGTGTCTTCCTTCCTTGTCCCAGCAGAGAGGAGGAAATGTAGCCACCACCACAGTCCCAACTTCCCAATGCAGTGTTCTTTATTACTGCAACTGTTGCTCAAAAGCAACTGGACAAGAAGTCAGCACAAATCCATTTCCCGAGCTTGCAGGTGCTTTAGTAAACTGATTGAAAATACACAGTCCAGAGTGGGACAGACCTGGAATTGAGTCCTAGGTTCACTAAAGTCTTAGTGAGTGGCTTCTAAGTGTTAGAGTAGTATTAGACTATTAATCAGAAATTGAGACCTGGAGAGTTTAACTTCTCCTCACAGCTAAGATAAGGTTGAAGCTCAGCAGCTAGGTATAAAAAGACTAGAGAATAATAAATATAAAGGTGAAGGTAAGAGGGGTGGAAAGAAGCATATTCGATATTATAGCTAGATTATAACTTATTGTATTTGAAAATAGACATTTTGTTTTCATAATATGTAGCATTTTTATAATACATATGTATTACTTTTATAATACATAATCAGTTCATGACTCAGAAAAAGAACTCTGCCAAATGTTGGTTTTTTCTGGGGGTAAAATGCAGATTGGATTTTGTAAACGGAAAGGGGTTCCTGCTGTTTCCCAGATACCAGTGTGAAGTTTCAAACTTGATCAACAGTTGGGTGATTTTGCCACTGTTGGAACTTTCACAAGCAGCTTAACTTAACCTTTGTGAACTGCTGCCTTCAATGTAAAATGAAGACTGGTCTTGTTCTCTGGCCTTGCAGAACATAGCACGGAGGGGAGGAACAGTGTCTGGGGTAGTGCCAGGCACGGGCAGGTTCTGCTTACCTGTCCCTCCTCCCAGCCCTACTCTCAGCACCTCTGGCTGCCTTCACCTCCACCCTGTGCAGCCTCCCCTGCCTGCATTCTTAACTGGGTGTTGCCTCCAGCTACCCTGACAAAGAGGGGCTACCAATCCCTGCCTGTCTTTCTGCTTTCCAAAATAGGCACCAGGGATGCTGCTTCCAAGCCCTGACCTTGCCCTGGCCCACAGCATTTTCCCAATCCTGGCTGAGAACAGCAGCCCTCATCTCAGAAATTTTTGACCTTTTCCCAATGTCTCTTTGTTGGTTGCCTCTGTCCTTTCTAAAAGCTTGGTATTGATGTTTGACCCTAATAGAGAAACGTAAACAAGAGATAGATAAAGGTTAACAATACCCAATCAATGCTGCAGAGAGAGGCAGCACAGGGAGGGATGTATTGAAAGGCCAAATGTAAGCGGAGCTCTATTGACAGTTTAATTGTGTTTATCCCTCTTCCCCTTGTATGTTGAATGAATAACAGGGCTGCTTGACAGTCTTTCATTTCAGCTATGTTTTTTTTTCCCCTTTAACTAGATGGGAGGAAACATTTAAATGTAAATAGATACAGTATTGTTTCTTAATTTTTAAAAAGTGACTTTTTCTCAAACACTACCATCAGTTGCCTGTTGTTGATGGTGTCCTAAGTCACTTTCCCAGCCCCTAAATGTGCTCTTCCATCTCCCATCTCCTCTTCTCCTTAGGTTAAAATCTCCACCTGAATACAGCCATCCCCTGCAACCTTCTTTATTGAAGTTTTTGCTGAGGCCCTACCTGTAAGGGCCACCCTGTCCTCTAATCACAGCCATGCTATCCAAGTGTCTTTGACATTTGTCTCTCTCAAGCAAAAACACTCACCCAAACTCATAATGTGTGCAAGGGAAATATTATTAAACAGTCGACAGAGGACAAAGTGAGATTCAAAGGAATTACATGCATATCCTGTGGTTATATAAAATGTCATAAGATTTGGAGTTAGAGGTTAGTCTTAAGATCTAAATTCTACTTCATATTTCTAATGCTTTATTATTCACTTAGTTTATTACATAAACAGCATGAAATGGATGACTCGGTAGCAACTACTTTGTTCTGTCAAACTAATTTTTAAAATAAGAGAGAAAGAAAAGGAAGAAGGAAAGAGGAAGGGTGGAAGGGAAGAAGGAAATCTCACCATGAAAATGAATGAGCCATCATTGGCAAAATCCTATGGATGAAGACCAAACTTTTCTCATTCATTATAATATTAGTTTTTATTTATCGTAATTTCTTTAATCCCATCCCTTGTTTGCCCATACCTCTTTCTCCCTCAGACCCAGCTTTTAGCATTCTAGAAGCAAAAATAATAAATATTTTCTTCTTTATAACCATCTAGTAGACAAAAACCTGAAATTGAAGAAGAAAATTTGAGCAGCAATAGGAGTATCAGCAAACGCAAAAACAAAATTTTGTGTCTACATAGTTCCGCTTTTGCTCTTTCTTTATATTATCAGGATTTCCAACACTTGATTTGCCAATGTCACTGATACAAACATCTATGTTGCAAAACATTCAGGCTACCAAACAAAAGAAAGAGAGAGAGAGCGCAAGCAAACAAGCAAGCTCTATTTCTTCTACCTCATCCACAATGAAGCTGGCCCATCTTTGTATGCACTGAAAATTACATAATGCATGTCTAGGAGCCACAGACATATAATTTATATTATTTTTACACATGTACAAAAGGCTGAATTTCAGCAGAGATCCTGCAAACTAGTAGCTTCATGGTTCTTTCTAAATGTCAAAAAAAGGAAACCAACATCTCAGCTCCTTCCAAAGCTGACAAAGAAGGCAAGAGTGCCAACAATTGGGAAGCCAATCCACTTTCTATGCTCACCTCCATTTATACAGGAAAGAAAGAGAAACAAGAAGATACTGTTGCATCGAAGAAAATTGCATCAATTTTTAATTATGCACTTAATCACCGTCTTCCAGAAGGGCAAGCTGTCTTTCGTGACGTGTTTACATATTTGAAGGCGGCGCTGTGTGAACACAGGGCAGGATGTTTGGTTTATTAGATGTCACAGACAATTTCAACAGACACTGATGGGTTGATCCAAGGGATGTGAGCCTTATAAAGGCTGAGAGAGTCAGACACAAAAGAGACCGGCAATGTCCATTCTCAGAACTTTTTTTACCTTTCATTTATTCACTTAAGAAATTTTCTATGAGGCACATATTCTAAGCATTAGAAATGTGGAGATGAAAAAAATGCCTATTCTGCAAGAGCTTATAGTGTAACTATTGGAGTAAGAATGTTAACACAAAAATTAATGGGTACTAAGATAAAAGCAATATATTAACAAAGGCTAGGGGCAGGTTGAGCTTGTCTTAATATGGGGGAAGTATTTGTAAGGATTTCTGGCTTCCCAGGAATTATGAGGAATATTCTCAGCAGGGTTCTGAGGGATAGATAGGTGCCTGGAAATGGGAATTTTGGATTATATGTGTGTTTCTGTGTCCCTTTATATGCCTAAGGATACAGTTTCAAAGAGAAGGGGATGATTTCCAATTAGAACAATAACTGAAAAGATCTATAGATATTTTTAAAAGGTATCAGATGCCTTTTATGACCAGTGATGAGGACAAATGCAACATATAAATGTTGATTTTTTTTTGTCTGTATTTTTGTCAACATAAAGTCTCTGTTTCTGCAATGCAATTGAATACAATCGAGTTAAGTTCTCAGGGATGAAGCTGGAATTTTTGTGGTCAACGTGGGTTTAATTCTCAAAATGCAACAATTTTTTTAAAGTGCTTTAACTTCATTTTGTTGTTGTACCTAGATTGTCTTTACTTTTTATATTGTGGAATTTTATAAATTTGACCATCTGAAACATTTTTAAATGTATATTTAGATAGCATTTAAATGGCATTAAGTACATTCACATTGCTGTAATACCATCACCACCATCCTCACACAACTCTTTTCCTCTTGCAAAATTGAACTGCTGCACTCAGAAAACAATAACTCCTCAATTCGCTTCTACCACGTCACTGGAAACCAGCTCATTACTTTCTTTCTCTACGAATTTTCTTACTCCAAGAACCTCATGTAAGTGAAATCATACATTTACCTTTTCATGATTAGTTTTTTTTAACTTTAGCACAATTTCCCCGAGGTTTATAAATGTTGAAGCATGTGTCACATTCTCCCCCCATTTTAAGGCTGAATAATATTCCATTATACAGACCCTCCACAGTTTGATTATTAATTTATCCACTGACAGACACACAGGTAGCTTCTACCTTTTGACTACTGTGAACAATGCTGCAATGAACATGGGTGGACAAATATCTCTTCAAGATACTGCCATCAGTTCTTTGGGGAGGATACTCAGAGGTAAAATTGCTAAATTGTCTGGTTCTTTGTGACAGCAGATCTTAGGGTACAACTAAAATATCTAACTGTTCTATGGAGAAAAATCTTAATGGTAAACTCAGAAAACACAGGTTTTTATCCAATTTGTTGCAGCTTCCCACAGAAACTCAAGAAAATCAGAAAGATTCAGCTTCCTGGATGTGATTAAAGAGTAAATTGGATTATATATTATCTGAATCCATTTTGGTCCTAGCATTCCGTAGTTCCAGGTTGTTGGTGCTAGGTTTTTCTGTTTGGTTGGTCGGTTTTGTTTTGCAGCGTGGGGGATGCAACCCAAGGTCTTGGATTTGCCAGGCAAGCACTGTACCACTGAGCCTCCTTCCCAGGCCTCAGTGGTTGGGTGCATGTGGTACCTGAGACTTCTTCAGCTGCTAAAGAAACTCAAGTCACTTTACCCATTGTGATCCTGCGACATATTTACCCAGTACCTTGTCCTCAATGAGGTGGGATAAGTTAACAATTCCACTGGCTGAGGAGAGCAGATATGGTGAACAGTTTAGTTAGAAACACAGATTTGAATGGGAATTCAAATTTTAATCACAGTATGATGTGTAATTGGGTTATGGGCTCTGGACCCTGTGGACCCTATGGCATTGACCTTGATTTGAAGTCCAGATTCTGCAGCCAGATCACTAAGTTTAAATCCTAGACTTCACTGACTGGCTGTATGACCAGGGGCAAATCATTTAACCACCCTCTGTCTCAGTTTCTGTATGGCAAGAATAATACTGAGTCCATGGTGCTATTTTGAGTGTTAATAAATGAAGTGTCCAGAAATAGCCCGCACTTTGATCATGATCTAGTTTTTGGCCTTGTTTACACAGTTTCTCCCTTCTTATAAATTCCACTTCTCTTGCAAATAATAAAGGATAGGAAATTGTATTCTGGAACTCTCACATTACTTGTATTCACCATTATTTTAACCCTAAACTATTATCATCTTGTGCTTAATACTTTTCCTCTCATGTTCTTCAACATTCATGTCATTTTTTAATGTAATTTTGTCTCCTCTATTTTCCACTCATTTTTCTCACCCCTCCTATCACCTCCTGCTCTTTCTCCCATTTTCTTTATCTTTTTTCTGGCTCCTACAGTGAGATAAGCTCTTCTCTACAGGTAAAGCATTTAAGATTCTCAAATAAAATGTGGTTACAGATAAGATGCTGGCTCCTATAAAGGGGCAGGATACTCAGTGGGATTTCTTTGGGGTCTTGAGGAAAGGGCAGGAGAAGCTTAATTCTAAAATAACTCCAACTGCTTCTCAAATCCTGTATCACTCAATTTTACTTTTATCAGTTTAGTCTCTTGAGTTTTTAAAAAGTAAAGTAAAGAAAAATGAATGCATGCTTTATTCAAAGGCTTCTTTTTTTCCCCAACCAAAAGATTTCATTTTATAACAACAAAGCCATTTTTAAACCTAATAGCCTTTGCAGTTGTGTTAGTTGGCTTTTTGTCATTGTGATCAAAACACCTGACAAGAACAACTTAGAGGAGGAAAAATTTATTTTGGCTCATGATTCCAGAGTTCTCAGTCCATGGCTGGCTGGCTCCTTTGCTCTGGGCCTAAGGTGACAGGGATCATCGTTGCAGAAGGGTTTTGACAGGAAAGCTGCTCAACTCATGGAGACAGGAAGCAGAGAGGGAGGCAGGAAGGGGTCAGGGACAGAAAGTCCCCAGTGCCACCGCCCTAGGGACCTACTTCCTGCAGATGCTCCACCTGCCTAGAGTTACTACTCAGCAGTCTATTTATATTATTAATCCATCAAATGGATTAATCCACTGTGATGTTACAGCTCTCATGATTCAATCATTTCCTAAAACCACACCTGTAAACCTTGCTGCATTGGGGATCATGGTTTCAATCCTTGAGTTTTTGAGGGGATTTTCTAAATCCAAACCATAACAGCAGCATTTTAAAGTTTTTGTTTAGTTTTTATGGTTGTCCACAATTGTTTGCAACATGCCTTTTTTTTTTAACAAGATCAATTGGTAGGTAAAGAAGAGACCCATTGTCATGTGTGATTGTTCTATCTCTAAAGTCGCTTTTAGCTATCTTTTGTCTAAAACAGACCCTGCTTGATTTTTTATTTTCACATTCACTATTTATTGGATAAATTGGATTAATGTCTATAGAAAGTTCTACATTCTTCATGTGGCTAATTATTCCCTTACCATGTCATTTACTTGTCCCTCTATCCCCTGTGTTCACTACATGGATTGTAGACTGAATTTGTCCTGAAGGCTTCATTAGATTAAGGTTAAGCAATTTTGGCAAGAATTTTGGCAAGTGACACTGCGTGTTAGGATTGCATCATGTCAGGTGGTGCATATCTGTCTCACTTAGTGACACTGAGATGGATCCGCTGGTCCTGGAGGTAGCAGCCATATCTCTGCATTTTTCTGAGATTTTGGCTTACAGAGACTCAATTAAGCCATTTATGTAAGTACCATGGACAGGGCCTGTTTAGCCTTCCTGTGCATTTTCAATAAATACTAAAATCCTGGGAAAGTGGATAAACAAACACCGAGCTCCCGGAGCTGGCTGTCCCCTTAAATATTAACAAGGATGCCATTGTTTACTGAGAGTGGACATTTGCCAGGGTCTATTCTAAATGCTTTATAAATCTTAACCCATTTGTGCTCAGAGTAGTCATCTACATTTTACAGATGAGACATCTGAGCTACCAAAAAAGTTAAAAGTTAATTAACTTGCCAAGGTCACACTGCTGAAAAATGACAGTGATGAAGTTTAAATTCAAGCTGTCTGGATTCAAAATCACTCATCTACCCACTCCCACCACATTTCTCCTGTACAGGTCACCTCAAATCTCACTTCTATCAAGGAGTCATCTTTCCTGTGTCCCCTATGACATAATGCGGTACCTAAATTATAGAAGTTTCTCTACTCTGCATTCATATGCAGTGAGCACAAGCCACCTGAACACATGAGATCGGGATCCAATAGGGGAACATTCTTTCAGACTGTCTTTTTCTGACTATTTGTCCCAGGGCAACTTAACTTCCCTGGGCCTAGATGTCAAATCCTAACAATATTTTTTTTCTTGATTGTCTTAAGCATAAGGCACTGTCCTAATATTTTTTACTCCTCTCATTCATTCATTTCTCTTTCCCTTTCTTTCTCTCTCTCTTTCTCTCTCCCTCTCTCTCTCTCTCTCTCACACACACACACACACACACTTTCCATAATTAGATTGTATCATTCTCCATCAGGGAGCCATCTCATCTTTTACTTTTTTCTCTCCTACAACAGTCACATTTTTTATTTGCACTGGACTTACGCTAGGATTTCAGCTGCTAAGCAGATTTGCTGAATACTAAAATATCCAAGGATCCTATTCTTATTAACTACCAAAACCTTATTTCCCAGTAGATTTCTGGCACCAAGGATGACTTAGGAACCCAACAGGTCTTTTGGTCCTGGGGAGTTGCCAAGGTTTGCACTCTGACAGCATTACATAGGAGGCAAAGAACATCATTTATATTAAAGTCACATTGATTTAGATTCTATTTGATGACATCATTCAGACATGGTAAATGTGCTTCTAATTCAGAACCAGCCATGGATGACATGATGAGACTGCCTAACCGTTTGGGGTCTGTTTTCATTCTTCCCTCTCCAAATTTTCATGGAAAACTCCCTTGATTTTCATAGCATTCATTCGTCTTTGATGTTGTGAGTTACTATAAATGTTAGTTTGTTTTATTTATCCCTAATTAAGTTGAGTAATTTAACGGAGATATTTTATGGCTCTAACTTTACATGCGAAAATTCAGCTGGGTGTGGTGGTGCACACCTATAATCCCAGGAAATCAGGAGGCTGAAGCAGGAGGAGCACAAGTTTAAGGGCAGTCTGGGCACCTTGAAAATCTATCTCAAAATAAAAATGGTTGAGGATGTAGTTCAGTGGTAGAGCTTCCCTAGGTTCAATCCTAATATTGAAAAATAAAATAAAAATGTAACATAGTGTAAATTTTACACATGCTATTGGTGTTAGGGTCTTAAAGTGTAGAATTTGAGATATGTAGACATTTCAGAATTCATGAAAATGACTAAGAAACAGATAATATCTATTCTACTTGTCTGTGTGGAAAGATCTATCCTTGATGTAAACATTGCATCCTGAATAATCATAGCTCTTACAAATTTTCAGAGATTGTCCACCCAATGAGCTAATTACAATTCAAAGTTCAGTGTTGCATTTCAATTTGGCTAAAATTTCTAAAGTTTAGTGATTTTTTCTTCACCTTGCAAAATGACACACGTAATTGCTATGTCCTCACTAGAGTCAATTTAATAGAGCTTCATTGAACATCTACTCAATATAGTGGATCATTTCAGCTGAGAAAAATTTTAGTTACCTCCCTCTAAATATTCATGCATATGAAGTACCATGAAAGAAATGGGTATAGACAAATAAAACTCAAGTCCTGTCATTGAAACTTACTAATTAAGAACTTACTTAACATGTTACATCTCAACTGCTTTCTTTAAAAGAAGAATAAGAATTCAATTATCCCAGATAGTCTGTGGTTTTGAGTATCTTAAGAGGCAATATAAGAAGGCACCTGGCGTGACATGAACTCTCAACAAATACCAGCTGCCTTTCTGTCCATCATTTAATGTAGTCTTTGATAAGTTTCATGACATAAGTGCAAAGCACCACAAGCCCATGGGGAATGCATTAATTCTGGCTGAGAGATATTTTATAGTCAGGCTGTATCATAAGCTCCCCTAGGGCGTTTATTACATTATGCTTTTTTAAACTCTCACTTTAATTTTATTTCCTGGTAACTATTAAGCTGTTAGTTTTAAACACATAGAGTTTAGTTTTAGAAAAGTATCTTCAAAGAAAGGAATTTCTAATTCAGACCACCATGTCAGAGAATCTACACTGGTTCAGGAAATGGAGTTTTCCCCGCTCTGTGTTATGTGTTCTGTCTCATTCCAATTCTCAGCCATAAGTAACCAGAATGATGGGATCTTTGGGAATTATTCCTAAATGCTATCATGTATCTGCCACAATTAAAGCCTATGCAACTTTATGGGCTAGTCTTATTTCAAAGAAAGGAACACACACACACACACACACACACACACACACACAAAATTTCTAGTAAGGTGTGCTGCTATTTGTCTGTCGATGGGAGCAATGATCCCTGACTCTAACTCTTGGGTTCTCAGTTTGTTTACCGTTTGGAAGGCAGCACAGGCCCTGTAATAACCTCTCACTCTCTCTTTCTTGTGATTTTGTGCAGGTATGGTGTGTTTTCCTTTCATCTTTTCTCCTCAATTTTCCCTTTCTTTTGCCTTTTTGACTAAATCCTCTTTCACTGAATGCTTAAGGACCAGACGCTTTCTACATTCTTCGCTGTGTTTCAGTAAATGAATGAATGGCTGGTTGAAGGGCAAGTGCGTCCAGACATCAAACAGGAGGATTCCACAAAGCTCACATGGGTGCTCAGAGCCAAAGTTGCACTGCTAGAGAAAGCCTACCTGCATTCTGTCATGCACATGGGTGTTCATTTGTTCCTTATAAAAACAAGGTAAGCATGTGAACATTTGGGTTCCCAGCACAGGTACCAACATTCACTGGCCAATACTGCATTGTAGATGGTCATAGAGAGATATCTAAACACGTCCAGTGAACAGACTTATGACATTTTGAAACGTTCTGCTGTGCAGATCAGAAATTACCCATATAATTGTCTGCCTTGAAAAAACTTGTGTTTGAAACAGGGTAATTGTTTTCACATATGCCTCTAACTCCACAGGTTATTTAGCAACTTAACTTATGCTACCTTGTGTGTGTATATGTGTGTGTGTGTGTGTATACACATATATATATTTTTAATGTGAGTACAAGTTGGATTTCAGCAACAAGATCTTGGATCAAACCATTGGAAATGTGACTTTCTAGATTTTTCATTTGTTTCCTAATTATTAATTGATTAATCTATTTGTAAAGCAATCAATTACAGAATTTATTTTAGAATATCTTTCTTTATCCTTTTGTATATTATTTTTTCTTTTTTATTGAGAAATTTATTTATTGAACAATCATATAAGTTTTTAACGAAATAATATCTAATCTTCAGAATCTATATATATATATGATATTATTTTTGTATATTATTTTAACCCACCTCATTACAAACTAGCCACATCTTGAACTGCAGCATCCCCACATAGCCATACCACGATGACAGAGTTGCTACGATATTTTCTTAGGGTACATTGACTTTCTGGGTGGAACTCTGTAGGGTCAATGGCAGTTTTGATACCATGAGATGCACTTAATATCCTTGAGACATAGTTTATTTCCTCTCTGTAATGGTGATAATTATTTTGAAATCTCAGGGTTAGTATGAGGACTTATAGAGAGTTTTTCCAAAATCCACAAATCATTATATAAATTGATTGATGTTGACATTTTCTTTCCCACTTTATTTTTACTTCTTTTAAACAACCTTATTCATCTTTTGAAGGCCCAGATCCTGAAGACTTTTCAAATCTATCTTTATTTATGAATGCCACCACTATATTCTATAGTCTTCATGGTCAGAAAAATAAAATGCAAATTATAATTCCTGTCTAACTTATTTTTGGTTGCAAGCAAAAAGCTGGTTTCAAAGAAGTTTAAGCAAATAATGAGGTATGTTTGTGTGCTTATGTTTTTAAGACAAAGTGACTATCTCACAAAGCCCAAGGGCAAAGAGGGTTGCAAGATTTGGCAAAAGACTGAAACCAGGAATGGAAAAGATTTCAAAAACAAGCCCGAGGCCTCTCAGCTTCATCTTGGATCTCTGGTTTCTGCTGCTGTCTGCATGTCTGCTTCATTTTTCTCTTTTCTTCAAGCCCATGCTAGGAGATAATGCTTCCTAATTCTGAAGTACACATAACCACTATTGAAACACGCACATTCCAAAATGCCACAGGGACTTATTCTGACTGAGCTTGGGCCAGATATCCACCCATTGCACTTACACATGGTTGCCCCAATGAGCCTTGCCACTGGGTGGGTGGATGTGGCGTGAAGTGACAGTTCTTTCAAAAGATGATTTCTGAACATTATATAAACAATTTGAAAGTTGTCTTGCATAGATACATTCTCTTCCATAATATTTTATAGTTACTTTTATATCCCAAAGGTATTGTAAGATTGTACAGTGCCACGGGTGACTAGTCAAGAAGTCAGTACAGAATATCTATGGCTTATGTGTCCCTTACACTCAACACACACAAGTACTTGAGAAATATTTCCCTATTTAATAAAGACTCAGCATGCTAAAAAGACGCACAGCATGCGATGTGTTTCAGTCAGCTTTTCATTGCTGCAGCTAAAAGACCTGACAAGAGCAATTAAAGGAGGAAAGGTTTATTTTAGGGCTCATGATTTCAGAGGTTTGAGTCCACAGAAGGCCAACTCCATTCCTCTGGGCTCCCGATGAGCCTGAACATCAGGGTGGAAGAGTGTAGCAGAGGGATGCACGTCACAGAATGGCCCCAGGAAGCAGAGAGAGAGGGACTTCACTCCAGATACTATATATATACCCAGAGCCACACCCGCAATGGCTCACCTCCTCCAGCCACACCCTGCCAGCCCAAGGTTATCAGTTAATCCCCATCAGGAGATGGAATCATTGATTAAGCCTTTTATAACCCAATCCAGCCTTCCTGGACTGTTTCACACAAGCTTTTGGGGGACACCATTCAAACCATAACAGTATGTATATATGAGTATATACTTATGTACATGAAAACAGATATTATTTTATACATAATGTATAAAGTTGTCTTATATCAATATATATTATGTATGTATGTGCATATGTGAGATATATAGATACACACACACACTATATATGTATACATGCAATTTTTTACACTTAAGCCCAGACATGAATGGAAGTAAACTGTGAACCATTTACTGATGAGTATTTTGGAAAAAGGCAGGAAGGTTCATCTGGGCCTGATGAAAAGCATGAGGGAAGCATAGTGGATGATTTTCACACTTTTCTATGGACCACATGTGAGACCATCACCTAGTTTTTTTCTACCATGACAAGTCTTCAGATTGAAGTTTTTAAGATTGAAGCAGCAAAGCTGCTTCTACTTAGGCAAATAAGGAATCCTGAACTGAAGCAAAGGGAAATAAGGATTTGGAGAGAGGTTGTGCCTTTCTTTTGTCATCCTTCCAAAGAAAATTATTTCATTCCAAAGGGAAATTGTGGAGACTTCAGTTTTGCTCTCCATTTTAATTGACCTGGGAATCTGTCATGGTACATTTATGAGACTTTAAATATTTAGCACCATAACCCATGTCTTAAAGTTGCATTATTATTTTTTAAATAACATTAAAGTTTAAAAACTGAATAAAAAGCTTTGCTCTGTAATTGACAGATTTTCTCTCAGAACAAAGCATTGGAAGAAGAAATCATATAGCAAGATATGGGTGTCCCCAAGGGGCACGCACTTTCAATTACTTCTTTCAAGAGGGTATTTGTATTTCAGTTTCTCTACAGAAAGGATTAGAAGAAGCAAACTCTTAAGTTTTATAGTTAGCTGGCTTTGAGACATTTAAATCTCAGAAATGGAAAATGACCTTCAAGTGAAGTCATGTTGCTATCTAATTGCTCTTGGATGGAGTCAAGTTTCCTTAGTATTGGCTTATTCCGTGTCTTCAGAAACAGAATTTTTCTTTTAAATATTTCTGTTCATCATGATTATTTCTGAGTGGTGATAATGATTTTCTTCACAAATTTTGAATATTCTAAGTTTATTTAATGAGCACCATTAGGTTAATATTTTATGTTAAGAAAATAAGACCTGGGGCTGGAGCAATTGCTCAGTGGTTACAGCACTTGCCTGGCATGCATACGTGAGGATGCAGGTTTGAACCCCAGCACCACATACACAACTAAGTGTCAGAGCAATGAAAGCCTCATGGAAAACTAAATAAAACTGATCCTCTGTTTCGCTCTCTCTCTTAAAAAAAAAAAAAAAGGAAAGAAGACCTTATAAAAATTTAAAAATTGCAATTGTTAATATTTTAAAATCAGGCACCTTTAATTTTTGGATTTCTGGGTTTTTTTGTTGAAAATCTGAGAGATACTATGTGACAATTTGCTGAGTTGAGAAGAGTTTATTCCTTTCATTTTCCTACATCCTATGATCATCAGTTCCATGCCTCTGTTGTGTTGGGGACATTGAGATTGTATGCCAGCAACCATTTGACATCATATTCTTTCTTTTGATTTTCTTATGGTTCTGTTAAAATAAAGGTGTTTGGTCTCTTGTTCCAGCACTCTGTTCAAAAAAAGTAAAGAAATGAAGGGCTGAACCACCAAACATTTCAAGGAAAGTGGAGCAGAAGGGGTGGAGCACTAGGTCTTTTTGGAAATAAAGGACACTTTTCCATGTATGTGTGTAGGCAAGGAAGTAATATAATTTAAGTCTCCATGATAAAATAAATTCAGACTGGCTCATTCACTTTTTATTAAATATCCATAGGGATGAGGTATTTGACTTATGGATGTATTAAGCCCTTTTTCTTGTATTATGCTATTGTTTTATCAGTCTAAATATTTGAGACACTATTTAGACAAAGTAGCAAAATAATTTCCATGTGGACTTATGAAAATGAATAGTGTGTGTTGGGGGATAATAGCATTCTTTGAACTGAAGAGAAAATTAAAGATAGGAACCCAAGGCTGGAACTCAGATGCTCTGGATCACAGCCCAGGACTCTTTCTACATAACACCTCTTAGACATAGAAATCAACAGTGGAGTCATTACTGAGCTCTTTGGGTCTCCAAGTCTCTTTTAATTTTTTAAAAAAAGTGCAAATCTCATGAGCTTTACAGAAATCTTTTTCATTTTTTTTAATGACTTTACATTTTGCAATGAGTGCATTTTTTCTCTCTTCCATAAACATTTATCAGATCCTCTTGGAACAACCTTCTCTCTCCTGAGATCTTAGATTGTTTAATTCCCACTGTCACCAAAACTAGAAATGAATGTTTTCTTATTTTATCAATAGGGTAGGTTTGGCTCCCAAGACACATAGTAATAGCATTTGGTGCAAGATTGCCTATAGCTTTATGACCTTGGTGTTTCATGATTTTTTTTTTAAATTTTTGAACAACCATACAAGTTTTTAACTAAATAATATAAAATGTGTATAGATTCTGGATATTACAATTACCCCCTAGGAGTGCCCCCCCAATTACCCACTCTTATCCCTCCCTTCCCCTTCCCACAATATCTCTAAAAAAAAGATTATGTTGTATAGCATTACATCTTATCTGGATTTAACATTATTTTTCCAAATGCCAAATTTTACACTTCCCAGAGTAATCCAGAACCTCCTATTTTTCAGTCTGGAGAAGTTACTTGGGCAGGATCTACAGGGACTCACAGTTCATCACTGTCATGAATAAACAGAAGAGTGTGCATTTTAGAAGGATGGTAATTCAAGAACTTGAGGGAAGCTTCTCTAGAAGGCATGCTGTATCCCTCGTGCACACACACACAGAGGAACTACAACTCAGAACAAGTCACCTCCAAGAGAACTCTAGGGAGTGCATTGCTAGAGGAGCCTATCCTTAGCTTCCTATTGTCATAAAATAGTGGAGTAATAATGCTTTGTGAAACTTGGTGCAACTGTTTGCTAGAAATACTTTAAGAAATCCTGATCTACATCTTCAGACAGCAATTACTCAAAGGTTCTCAAAAACTCAGGGTGGCCCAGTGCAATTGCACATGCCTGCAATCCCAGCAACTCGGGAGGCTAAAGCAGGAGGATCACAAGTTCAAAGTCAGCTTCAGCAACTTAGGAGTCCCTAAGCAACTTAGCAAGAGTTTGTCTCAAAACAGAAAATAAATACGGCTGGGTATGTAGCTCAGTGGTTAAGAGCCTCTCCGTTCAATCCCTGGTACCAGGGGGAAAAAAGAACCAGATTCCAGATTCATGTCTTAATTTTCTATAAGTCTGCATGCATTTGGAAGAGGAATGCAAAGTCAAACAGTACCCAGAATCTTAGGGTTGCTGCAAAAAAGATGAAGTGCCAACCTAAGACATTTATTCCACCTATGCTTGGACAAAATCAGTGCTAGGGAAATCTCTTTCACAGGAAAGATTTTCTTTGGCACTTGTGATTATTTCATGTATAGGAGCCATTTCTTTCCCTGAGGGGTCAACACCTCTGAGTGTATTATAGAACTGAGCCACCAAAGGGGTGATTAAAAGGTCTGTGATTCCATTTACAATTTGTGCATACATTCTATTTCTCAAAATAAACACAGTATGCAAGTTAAGAGAATGCCTTGATGCTTCAAAAGCCTTGAGGAATAAAAAAAAAAAGACTGATTACTTATAGTATATTTAATAAATGAAACCCCATGAGTCAATAATAATAATATAGGGAAAAACTCATGTCCACCATTGGAGGCTATGATTATACACAATGTAGAATCATTCTTCCAACAATCGTGTAAATGGAATGGCTAATAAAATCATTTCATAAACAGTTGATAGGGAACAGGATAATCACAGTTTATATGTCTCACTCCAAAGATGGATTCATTTTTCTAAGGCTGTATAACTAATTAGCACAAATTTGGTGGCTTGAAATGGCTTATGACATACAACATAGGGCCTCACAAGACTACAGTCAAGGAGTCTGCTAAGTTCCACAGGGTTGGAAGCTACCTGCAGTTCACTACCAGGTGAGCTTCTTAAGTCCTGCCCACAATGCGGTGGCTTATTCACAGATACAAGGAGCTAGCAGAAGGGAGAAATACAGTTATTGCTCAATAGGTATAAAGTTTCAGTTTTGCAAGATGAAAAACTTCTGCAGATATGTTGTGCAACAACATGATTATACCCAACACTACTCTACACTTAAAAATGGTTTTGATGGTAAATTTTGTGCTACTTATTTTTTATCACAATTTTTTAAAATTAAAAAAAAAACAGAGGAAACACAAAAAACCTTTTGATAAGAGGGTTTAGCATTGTAGAAGTGAATTAATGCCAACCTGTATTAGCTTTCCCGGGAACATTAGCTTTTACAAGTCTGTGTTGTAGTTGGTGGCGCATTTCTAAAGTACACTCAGAGGTGATGACCCCTCAGGGAAGGGAATGGATCCTATACCTGAAATAATCACAAGTGCCAAGAAATAGAAAATCTTCCCTGTGAACGAGATTTCCCTACCACTGATTTTGTCCAATAATAAATGGAAATAAATGCCTTAGGTTGACATTTCATGATACTTAATATGTGCAAGATTCTCTTGGGGTCTTGTGGAACTGCAGATTTGAACGCATTAAGTCTGGGATGGGAACTGAGGTTCTACAGTTTTAGCACTTTCCTAGGAGATGTGGATGCTGCTGGTTCAAAGACCACACTTTGAGTAGCAGGAGTTTCAAGAGATTCAAGTAACTGAAAAAAAGCTACCTGTGCCACATTTACCTGCTTCATCTGTCAAGAGATTTACCTATTACTCCTTTTAATAATCTCTGGGGCCCTGCCCTTGGGATTGTGCCTTAATTGTTCTTCAAGGGAAGTCTGGAATCTGTGCTTTTAACCTGATGATTGTCATGATTATACCATTGTGGGAAACACTAAGTGAATGATCTTCAAGACAGTTTTCAGTGTTGACTTCCCATGATTCTGAGATATATACATATACACACATATATGATTCTGAGATATATACATACATATATATATATATATATATATATGCCTTATTATTTGTTTTATAAGGCATGTGTGTTAAGAGCATGTCATGTTCACTGATATGAAGTAACTCTTATGGATTGTTTTAAAATATCAGAATAATGTACTACATCAGTATAGTAAAACAGTTCATAGAGAATATTATTTTAAATTTATATATTCAGGTCCATGTGCTTTAATCCATAAGATACAATGTTTAAAAGAACATAGTTTATGCAAAAATCATAAATTAGCTAAATTTTCTAACATTTATAGATTATGAAGGTGAATTATATTCTGATTAATGTCTCAGGAAATCCCCACTTTCATTCTCTCTTCTACAGTATCACACTTAGAAAAACAAAACAAAAAAACAACCCTCACCCTTTTGACTTTTCGCCTAATTTTTCACAACAAAAATCCCAAGAATTGATCTGAGTTCTCTTTCTGATGGTTAAATTTAAAAAAAACAAAGACTTGGCAGACCAGGGCACCTAATTCAAGAAACAGGAAGGACTGGAATTCTCATGGATTATGTTTATTTTTCCACATCACAAGTCCTGCTGAGCCTGAGTTGAATATTCAAGACTGATGGGACATGCAAGCTCACCTGACTCACTGCAATCAAAGAGGACACTGGAAAAGGCTCTCCGTAGGAACTGGATAGGAGCAAGCTAGCCAAGAAAGCTCATTTAATTTCAAGTTTAGAAACATCTAGAAATAATGACATTAAAACCCTTTCTTGGGGGTTGGGGATTTAGCTCAGTGGCAGAGCACTTGTCTAGCACATGCAAGGTCCCCGGAGTTCATTCCTCAGCCCTAAAAAACAAAAAAAATTCTTAAAATTTTGTAGTTTTGGGAACTGGAGTGGTGGCTGAATGGTTTGACTGCTTACCTGGCATGTGTGAGGACCTGGGTTCAAACCTCAGCACCATGTATACAACTAAGTGTTGGAGAAACAAAGGCCAGATGGAAAAATACATGAAATTGATTCTCCCTTTCTCTCTCCTGCTCTCTTTGAAAAACAAACAAACAAAACTTGATAACTTTTGAGACACCTTTCTCTTCCCTCATCCTGTGCTCATGAATTCATAGGGATGCTAAGTTCACTATAGAGAAAGTCTTAAGGGACCATGTGTAGTCCTTGGTGGTGCTGGCCCTTATCAGCAATAGTTCTGACGTCCTTGTGCTTCCCACCCAGTCTTCTAGCAGCCTCATTACCAGTCCTAGTTCACTAGATAGTCTGATTCATCGAGCATCCCCTTGCAGAAATTCAGTGCTTTGTGAATGACAAGCAATTATATCATCTTCTCCCTGTTTTATTTTTAGCTGATTCTTAATTTTTATTTCTACCCTTGCGACCACTTTTTGATTTATTAACTAACATATGCTTATCAGTATTCCCAGAGGCAAATGCTGATTATTGCTTGGAAATATAGCTGTTCAAATTCTAAAAGGGTCCAATTAAGCATCATGCAGAAATCTGAGCACAGGGCTCATTCCTGGACTGAACTCTGTATCTTGCTAGGATAACCAGTCATATGGCTTGCTCTTTGCAAGATGTGTGTGTGAGTGTGTGTGTGTGTGTGCGCACGCACACACGCGGGCATGCACGTGCAGAGGGATTCTGGGATGAGGGACTTTCTGAGATAAAACCAGGACAATCCTAGGTAAAGTGGCATAGTTGGCCACCATGCTATTGAGATTTCCATCACTATGACAAAATACCTAAGAAAAACAACTTAAAGACAGAAATATTGATTTTGGCTCAGGGTCTTAGAGGTGTCTGTCCGTGGTGGCTGACTAAATTGCTTTGGGCTTAAGTGAGGCAGAACATTGTAGCAGAAGGTCATGGTAGAGGAAAGGTGTACAATCCATGGCAGTCAGCAAGCTGAGAAGGAGAGAGAGTAAGAGAAAGGGAGGAAGGGACCTGGGAAGTACAAATCCTTCAGTGACATGTCCCCAGGAACACACCACTTCCAACTAGGTCCACCTTCTGAAGTTTCTACTACTTGCCAATAGTCCCACAAACTAGGGACCAAGTCTTTAACACATAAAATTTTGGGGAGCAGTCTAGAACCAGTCTATAACAATTGCCATATAATTGGGTGCAATTATTTATCCTGAAGGACCCTGGCTGTTTGCTGCCCTGCAAAGCATTCATATTCTTGGGAAGTGGAGGCTGTATTTTAAAATGTCTTAGCTGTGCTTTCTACTCTGGCATGACTACAGTGGATCAGAAAGCATCTTTTCTCAAACCCTGTTGGGCCTGTAATAGAGTCCCTTGCTTTTTATTTATTGGTCCTTGAGACATAAAATATAGATTCTCTATTTTTTTTTATACTGGGGATTGACCCCAGGTGCTTACCTATTGAGTCTCATACCTATCCCTTCTTATGTTTTATTTTGAGACAGGGTCTCATTAAGTTGCTTAAGGCTTTACTAAGATCCTGAGGCTGGCTTTGAACTTTCAGTCCTGCCTCTGCCTCCTGAGTCGCTGAGATTATAGGCATGTGCCACTGTGCCCAGCTAGATTCTCAGCTACATAGAGAAATTCATAACACAGAGAAAAAAAACAAGCAGCTAGATAGAGTATCAAGTAGATCAGGAAACATCGTCCACTCTGTGTAACAGATTGTTACTAGGGGCCCCATGGCCTTGCCAGAGGTGAGATATGAACTCAGCAAATCATATAACCCATTTGGTTTACCCTTTTGAACTTGAGATTGGTTCTGTACCCTCTCTTAGGTAGACAAGTTACAGACTTAGGTCTCTAGAAGCTGAACAAAAGACCTGAATTTTAGTCTTAACTGTCTCTATTTGGATGATTTGGGGCAATTAAATTCTTTCTGTGCATCTGTACCTTCACTTGTCAAATGAAGATGTTGGAGCAGATCATTCTGAGTTCACATCAACTCTGGTTTTGTGTAAGAGCCTATCAAGTGACTGGTATCAGTATCAGCACTTCGCAGCCTTTAATTTAAGTGATCCTTGATGGAGGTGGACATTAACATCACCCCATCTGCAGATGTGCGCTTGTGCTTGTACAATTACTTTTATCCCTCATTCCTGCTATGATACTTAGAAAATGTTCCATGCCTGGATTCTAGTTCAGTTTTTCGAGTGGGGAGCAGGAATTTGGGAGGAAATGGCAGTAGTGAGTTGTGGTGTCCCTTGATGGTCACTTGCAGCTTCTGTGATACACCTGGGTTCACACAGCTCTCCCCCTTTCCATAGGGTCCAACAATCTGCCTCTTTTGGCCTTTTCAGCCTTAAGGAAGTAACAGGTCCTGGCACTTACTTGCTGGGAATACCAAGAATTCCCTGATCTACTTTAGGACGCTGACCATGTGTTCAGACCTTTTTTTTTTTTTTAAATCCAGTTTTTAAACATTTCTCAAGTTAAACATGGTTTTCCTAACAAGACTAAACAATACAATGGGGAAACTGACTCCAAGTGATGAAATATCATGCTCATAATGCATAGCCTGTAAATGGCTGAAGCAGGATTCAATATTACAGGGGTGGATTTCAGAGCCTAAGTTGATTAACACTGTATTGGGCTGCCCTACAATGTCAAAAAGAACTTGATTCAGAATTAAGCTTGATTCATGACTTTTAGACTATATTGTGCTCTCATAAACATTATCAAAACTTATATATATATATATATGTGTGTGTGTATATAATCAATATATATATATAATATATATAATCAAAAAATATATATATACACATATATATATTTAAAGATAGAAGGAAAGTGAGAGCCAGAGAAAGAAATAATCAATTTTATTTAGTTTTTCCTGTGGCCTTCCTTGCTCTGACACTCCATTGTGTACGAGATGCTGGGCTTTGAACCCAGCATCTTTGTGCATGCCAGGCAAGTGCATAACCACTGAACTACCTCTCCAGATCAATTTTCATAGTTCTTGAAATTGATTAGGTCCTATCTATGTATGCATTTTGTACCAAGGAATAATGCACACAGGTGATAGAAAGCTTTGGGCTTTGGAATCAGATAAACCTGGATCCCAAACCCAGACCCACACACTAGCAGTGAGACTACAGGAATGTTAGTTTATGTGATTAAGCTTTTCCACGTCAAAAGTCATGTGAAGTTAGTTTCATAAAGGAAAATTATTTGCTGTTAATAAAGCATTCAGTGCAGTGACTGAAAGTTCGGATTCATCAGAGTTCAATCGTGTCCTCCCTAAGCTTTTATTCTAGAATTTCTTCGTAGGTCACTGGCATGATTGTGACCTGTTTGTATTCTATCTACCCTTATCAAATTTAAGTCTCTGTATCTGCCATCTGAAAACCTAGATTGAGACACATATTTGGCCCCTACTAGTTTTCAAACACAACTTGTTCAATTAATAAAGTGAAATTGTAGCAAGGTTTGAGACTAGGATCTAGATTTCAAATGCTCCCTATATTTTGTGCCATTTCAGAGGGGATGATTTTCAAATAATGGTTACTGGTTAATACTACTCAACCATTCTCTCCTTTTGGGTATTGCTACAATCCCCATAGACAGAAAATATTCTATTCATTTCTCAACAAAATCTTCACATGAAATACAAACATACCTCCTCATAGGCATTTCTACCATTTTATAACCAAAATGAATCTAGAGATTGATGATAGAAGCTGAGATAGACATAGGGGCTTTGAGTGACATCATATGGGGTGACTGCAACCTCCTCTCCATCCTCTTGCTTGGGAAAGGCATAAAGAAGACTATGATTTCATGGGTGGTGCTTTCTCATCTCATATCTATTGCAGATAACAGTGATGAGCCCTTCAAAGGCCCTGGTCTTTTCCCAGCTATCATTTTGCTTCAGTCAAGTTTTTTTGCTGCTGTGACCAAAAGACCCGACAAGAACAATTAGAAGAGGAAAAGTTTCTTTGCAGGCTCATAGTTTCAGAGTCCGTAGACAGCTGATTCTATTGCTCTGGGCCTAAGGCGATGCTGAACATCATGGCAGAAGAGTGTGGGGGAGGAAAGTGGTTCAGGACATGGTACCAGCAAGCAGAGAGAGCTCCACTTAGCAGGGATAAAACATAAGCCCCAAAGGCTCATCTCCAATGGCCCACCTTCTCCAGCCACACCCTGCCTGTCACCACCCAGTTAATCCATATCAAGGGATTAATGCACTGGTTAGGTTAAGATTCTCTTAACCCAATCATTTCACCTGTAAACTTTTTTGCATTGTCTCACACATGAGCTTTGGGGGCACCCTTCATATCTAAACCACAAGGCATCTAAAAAGGAATTGCACATCTTGCTGTTTTCCTATTAGTTAATTCAGAAACCAGAAAAGGCTCACTTGACTTATTACTTTTGTTAGTCCACCAAATTCATGTTAGAAAGGCAAACTGAATTGAAGAAGACATGAAATTGAAAATAAAATTTCAATAAATTTCAATAAATAAAATTTACTAGTATATCACTCTTCCATGGTAAATATGGGGTATAGAGCCAAGTAAAAGCAATAAGAAAATTGCTACCCTCAGTGTGACAGTGTGATAGGTGAATCACCTTTTCCAAGCCTCACTCTTCCTCTTTGTAAAACACAGGAGTTATATTTGTTGTTCTACGTTGCCGTTTGGAAGTACACAATGAACTATCAGAATACCGTAAAACAGGCAAAATTCAGGTCCCCCTACCAACTAGCGCTGAAGATTAAAAGAGCCTCAGCTAGAACTTTCCTTGAAAACGTTGTGCATTTAAAAATCACCACTCTTGTGAGGAAAGTTATGTGACAATGTGATTAGAGGCTGGAGGAAAGAAACTTGGGCCCCTGCAAATGTGAAAATGTCCTCTGCAAAAGAAAACTCACAGCTGTTAGGTTGTTACCATCTCCATGACCCCACTCTTGAGGCTCTCCCTGAGTGTTGAGACTGAAGGACCCTCTTCTTGTTCCCCTTGAACTCCTTCTCCTTCCCCCCCCCCTAAGCTTCTCATATCGAGTTTCCAATAACAGAATATCCTCACAATCTTGTGTTATCTCACATCCAAAGATTGCACTGAGGATGTACTTCCAAATCTTTTACAACCTGAGGGAGGGGTGTGTAATTGTTGCTATAAACCAAGGCACTGCTATAATCTTGGGAATTTGAAATCATACAGGAAACAGAAGAGTAAATTCCTCTTAATAAAGCAGTACACAGAAAGATTCAAAGGAACCAGAAATTAACAAAGCAGTTGTTGCTTAGCAGAGATGCAAGATGTCCAGTTGCAAGAACCAATCAAGGCAGGCTTGAGATACTTCTGCCAATAGTCCTCTGGTCTGTTCCAGAAGTGGGCGTATTACATTCTGGGTGAAGAATCTAGATAAAAATTATTTCTCTGGTTTAAGCAAAGAAGGCAGGTAGGTGGGGGTAAGACGAGAAGCAGAGTCTAGCCTAGAGTTCTTCGTTATGGCTTGGATATTAATGTTGAGGACTCATCACATACCACGAGTCTCAGTTTCCCCAGAACTCACTAACATTAGAGGGCAGGGCAAATTTTTCCTCAGCTTCTGGGGAGAAAGATACTGTTTATCATGCTAAATATGTGAGGTCTACAAGAGGGAAAATACGTACAGCTTGGGCAGGGAAGAACGACATCAATATAACCTGCAATGTTGGTGTGATAGCTCTGCTGTCAGAAGCACTTCATATGCGTCCTGTTCGTCCTTAATAATTTTTTTCGTTAAAAACTGAGAGTACATAACCTGTCTAGGGAAATGAGGGTGGGAACAGCACTCAAGCAGAGTGGTATCTCCCTGGATGGATGGGGATGTAAGGACATCCTGAATGCATTTGCCTAAGAATTTTGATGTTTTGGCTAAGGACCTGCTCCCAGGGAACATTGAGGTTAGCAGACTGCATACACATTGCTCTCTAGGGACTGTCACACTTTTGATTAGTCCAGTGACTTCATCCAGATGATCCAGACCACCTGGGTCTCCATACAATGCATTGCTAGATGCTATCAATCTTCTTCCTTGAACAAATGGCACTCCTCCTAGTCCCAGGTTGTTTTCTCTCCATCTCCTACCTCTGGGATTTTACCTGCCCTGTACTGTCAGAACCATCAGAGAGTGGGCTACTAGCATAGACTCTGGAGTCCAGCTCCCACAGCCGAGTCTTAGATCTACTATGCACAAGCAAGTAATTTAATTATCCCCATCTTTAGTCTTTTCATCTTTATATTAGAAACAGGAATGCTAGAAATATTAAATGAGACTAAATATTTAATGCATATAATAGAATGGCTGATGTACAATAAGATCAAAACTCTTGCTTATGATATTTTTTGGTTGCTGGATAACTATTTGGGCTGATTTCTGATTTGTTCCCACCTCCAATTCTTCTTGATTTTCCCCAGCAAGCTCTTCACTCAGACTGAAGTTATTAAACGTGTAAGACCTCTGTTTCCTCATCTGTACATGGAGAAGCAATAGCAGTTATTCCCTCATAGCTTACTCGTCCTGACACCCCACCAACACAAGCCCCACCATGGGAGGTGTCATATCACATTTCCTGGGGGAGTCCCAATGCAAAAGACAGGTCATTGGCTACCCTGAATCTAATGTTCTGTTGTATTTATTCATTTAGTTTCTGACAGTTGTTCATATTGAGTTATGCCTAAGCTTTCCCCTATCCTGGCTTCTCTCCTCTAAATGACTTGATTGGACTGTGTGCAATCTTTCTATAAGGTAATAAAAGCAGGTGCAATAATGTCTTAACATATTCCTGGCTACTGTTATAAAACACCTTAGACTAAGTAATTTCTAAATGGCAGAAATATGTTGCTCATAGTTCAGGAGACTACAAAATCCAGGCAGATTCAATATGTAGAGAGGACCTGGTCCACATAGACAGGTGTCTTCTATATGTCCTCAAATGGCAGAAAGAGCAAATAGGCTCTCTCCAGCCTGTTTTATAAGGGGACTAATCCCTTTCACAGAAGTAAAACCCCTGTGATCTACTAATCTCCTAAAGGCCCACCATTCTTTTCTTTTTTTTTCTTTTAAGAGAGAGAAAGAATCTATTTTATTTTTTCATCTGATTTTAGTTTTTCTGACACCTAGTTGTGTATGTGGCACTGGGGTTTGAACCCATGTCCTTGTGCATGCCAGGCAAGCACTCTATCACTGACCTACCGTTCCGTCCCCCAAGGCCCACCTCTTAATACTACATAAAGACGCAGACTATACCAAACATATCTTCCCATAAATTTCCAGTCCAGGTAAAGGAACACAGTCTCTTACCACTTGTGTTTCTACATCCACAACTCTACACATCTCAGGAAGCACCAGTCTCAATAAGTTTTTTATATGCCACTGTTGCCTCATTTTATGTTTCCTGCTCATGAAATCCTTCAATGAAAATGTTAAGGTTTTAAGTTTTATAAGTGCTCTTTTTAATTGTTTGACATATTCTTACATATTGGAGGGAAATATTGTTATATATTCATGTATAAATGGATATTAACATAGTAAATTGAGGCTTATCCTAGTCCAGGATCTCTTCTCTTCATCCATTCCCAATCTTATGTCTCCTCTGCTTTACCCCCATGCTATCATTGGAAATGAGCATATACATGTATATTAATTTTTGAAATTTCTGAGTTTCTCTGCCTGACTGTGTATAGTTAGGCTTCTTATGGGAGTTGAGTGTGTCCAGATCTATTGATGAACCCCATTATCCCTCCCTTCCCCCCTCATTCCTTCCTTCTCCCCGCACTTCCATACTTATGTTCCCCCAGCTTATGTGAAATTTCAACTATGGTGAGTTCATTATTTAAACTTAGCTAACTTTCATCCTATCTTAGGATTTACTCTAGTTTCCACATATGAGAGAAAACATTTGGCCTTTAAGTCTCTCTGTTTGGATATTTCACTCAGCATAATTTTTCCAGATCCATCTATTTGGCTGCAAATGCCATGATATTGTTCTGATAACAGAGTAGAACTCCATTGTGTATATATATACCACAGCTTTTGAATCCACTCATCCGGTGAGGGGCAGCTGGATTAGTTCCATAGTTTAGCTATTATAAATTGAGTTATAAACATTGATGAACCTGTGTCTCTGTAGTATGCTGATTCTAGCTCTTTTGGGAAAATATTCAGGAGTTGGATAAATGAATTGTAAAGTGGTTCTATCCCTAGTTTTTTGAGGAGTCTCCACACTGCTTTCCTGAATGGCTACACAGTTTTGCAGTCTCAAAAGCAGTGTGTTAATGTTCCTTTCTCACTGCAATCCCCTCTAGCATCTGTTTTTCTTCATATTCTTCATTTTTGCCACTCTGACTGGGGTGAGGTAGAATCTCAGTGAAGTTTTGATTTGCATTTCTCTGATTGCTAGTGATGTAGAGCATTTTATCATGTATTTATTGGCTTTCCTGAATTCTTCTGTTGAGAAGTTTCTGTTTAGTTCCCTAGCCCATTTGTTGATTGGACAATTTGTGATTTTGGTGTTCAGTTTTTGAAGTTCTTTGTATATTCTGGATATTAGTCCCTTGTTGGAGGCACAGCCAACAATGATTTTCTCCCATTCTGTAGGTTCTTTATTGACACTCTGAACTAACTCTTTAGCTGTACAAAATCTTTTCAGTTTAATGGCATCCCACTTATTGATTCTTGGTTTTAATTCTTGTGCTGTGGGAGTCTTGTTAAGGAAGGAAGTGCCTACACCAATGTCATGGAGTGTTGATCCAATTTTATCTTATAGTAATTGTATAGTTGCTGGTTTAAATCTAATTCTTTGATCCATTTGATTCAATTTTTGTGCAGGGTGAGATATAAGGATTGAATTTCAGTTGTCTGCATATGGCTGTCCAGTTCACCCAGCAACAATTCTTGAACAAGTTGTCTTTCCTTCACACTATTTTTTGCTCCCTTTGTCAAATACCAAATGGCTAAAGACTTATGAATTTGTCTCGGTATCTTCTATTCTGTTCCATTGGTCTTCATGTCCGTTTTGATGCCAATACCATGCTGTTTTTATTACTATAGCCTTATAGTATAATTTCAGGTCAGGTATTGTGACGCCTCATGTTTCATCTTTCTTGCTTAATAATGTTTTGGCTATTCTGGATTTCTTATTATTCCAAATGAATTTGAGAATTGCTTTTTATATATCCATGAAGAATGTCATTGATGTCTTGATGGGGATTGAATTGAATCTGTACGGGGCTTTCAACAGAATGGCCATTTTAATTATATTGATTCTGCCTAACCCAGAACATGGAATGTTTTTCCATCTTCTCATAGCTTCTTCAATTTTTAAAAAATATTTGATAGTGTTCATTATGGAGGTCATTATATCTTTTGTTAGATTAATTCCCAAGTGTTTTATTCTTTTTGAGGTTATTGTGAATAGGAGGGATTTCCTGATTTCTTCTTCAGCAGAATCACTGCTGGGGTATAGGAAAACCATTGATTTATGAGTGTTAATCTTGTAACTAGTCACTTTGCTAAATTCATTTAGAAGACATAGAAGTCTTGTGATAGAGCTTTTTAGGTCTGCTAGATATAGGCTCATGTCATTGGCAAATAGAGACAGCTTGACTCTTCTTTTCCTATTCAAATTCTTTTGATTTCCTTCTCTTGTCTGATAGCTCTGGCTAGAGTTTCAAGGACTATATTGAATATAAATAGTAAGAGTTGACAACCTTGTCTTATACCTGAATTTAGTGGGAATGGTTTCAGTTTTTCTCCATTAAGTATAATGTTGGCTATGGGTTTCTCATAAGTGGTTCTCACAAAATTAAAGTATGTTCCTTTGATCTCAATCATCTCCAGAGTTTTGAGAATTAGTGTTGAATTTTATCAAAGTCCTTTTCTGCATCAATTGAGATGATCATATCATTTTTGCCTTTAATTCTGTTTAAGTGGTGAATCACATTTATTGATTTGCATATGTTTAACCAAACTTGCATACCTGGAATGAAGCCCACTTGATCATGATGTATTATCTTTTTGATGTGTTTTTGGATACAGTTTGCTAAGATTTTATTAAGGATTTTTGTGTCTATATTCATCAAGGATATTGGTCTGTAGTTTCTTTTCATGAAGTGTCTTTGTTGGGTTTTGGAATCAGGGTTATATTTGCCTCATGAAAAGCGTTTGGGAGGGTTCTGTCCCTTTCAATTTCATGGAACAGCTTACTAAGAAGAGGTGTTAATTCTTCTGTAAAGGTCTGGTAGAACTCTGCTGAGAATCCATCAGGTCCTTGGCTTTTCTTTTTTGAAGGACCATTTTTTGTTTGTTTGTTTGCACTTTCAATTTTGCTACCTGAGATTGGTTTGTTTAGATTTTCAATGTCCTCCTGTGTTAATTTGGGTATGTCATATATGGCTAGATTATTGTCCATGTCTTCCAGATTATCAAACTTGGAACAGTATATTTCTTCAAAATGAGTTCTGATAATCTTCTGGATTTCAGTTAAGTCAGTGGTGATATCTCCATTTTAGACTTTCATTTTATTGTTTTGCGTCACTTCATTCTTCCTTTTGGTGAGGTTGGCTGGTGATCTGTCAATTTTATTTATTTTTTCCAAGAACCAACTCTTAGTTTTGTTAATTCTTTGTATTCTTTTTTGTTTTTGCTCTCAATTTCATTGACTTCAGCTCCGATCTTGGTTATTTCTTGCCTTCTATTTGATTTGAGATTGGATTGTTTCTCTTTTTGTAGAGATGTGAGTTGGAGCATAAGTCTATTTATTAGCACTCTCTCTTGATTTTTGATGAAGGCACTCAGTGCTATAAATTTACCTCTTATGAATGCCTTCATCTGTCCCACATATTTTGATATGCTGTGCTATCATTCTTATTTGCCTCCAAGAATTTCTTGATTTCTGTTCTCATTTCATCTTTGATCCTTTCTTCATTTAAGAGAGTATTGTTCAGTCTTCATGTGTTTATGTACTTTGTTGTTTTTCTTGCTATTAATTGCTAAAATCATATTGTTGTGGAATGACAGGATACATGGGATTATATCTCAACTTTTTTGTATTTGTTAAGATAACCTTTGTGACTAGGTAATCTAGTGGTCTGTTTTGGAAAAGGAACCATGTGCTGCTGAGAAGACGGTAAACTCAGCTGGTTTGGGATCAAATATTCTGTAAATGTTAAGTTCATTTGATTGATAGAACTGTTTAGGTAGAGATATCTTTATTGATTTTTTGCTTTGATGATCTGTCAATTGTTGACAGTAGAATATTAAAGCCCCCAATATTATTGTGTTGAAGTTGATAAGTGGTTTAATGTCCTTAACTACTTTTTCCACATATTTGAAGGGTTGTGATTGGGGGCATAAATGTTAACTATTATTATATCTTCTTGATGTAGTATTCCTTTTACTATGATGTAGTGATCTTTTTTAATCCCTTCTGACTAATTTTTGGTCCAAATTAAGTATGTCAGATATGAGGATCACAACACTGGCTTGCTTTCTTGGGCCATGTTGTAGGTTTCTTGCCGTCATTTCAATTCAATCTGTGTCTGTTCTTGGCTC
The DNA here is from genome assembly GCA_004027875.1 of Aplodontia rufa. Lineage (NCBI taxonomy): Eukaryota > Metazoa > Chordata > Mammalia > Rodentia > Aplodontiidae > Aplodontia > Aplodontia rufa. Next base: position 45,816 of record PVKS010000776.1, on the reverse strand, counting down.
TGAGGTGTGTCTCCTGTAAGCAGTATATTGTTGGATTTGGGATTTTATTCTATTCTGCTAATATGTGTCTTTTGATTGGGGCATTGAATCCATTTGTATTCAGTGCTAGAATAGATATGTGATTCTGGGTCCCTGGCATTGTGAACTTTGCTGTATTTTGTGCCATCTTGGGTATGTTTTAATGAGTTATGTTTTTATTGACTTTCCTCTGCTTATGGCTTTGGGAGTTGTTAGCTTGTTCCTCTACTTGAAGTTTTTCTTTGAGTATTCTCTGTAGAGACGGTTTTGTGTTCATGTGTGTTGCTAATTTTTTCTTATGGAAGTATTTTATTTCCCAATCACATTTAAAGCTGAGTTTTGCAGGGTATAATATCTTTGGTTGAAAACTGTTTTCTTTCAATATTTGAAAAACATCTTTCCATGCTCTCCTGGCCTTTATTGTTTGAGCTTAAAAATCCTTATTGGTCTGCCTCTGAATGTAACTTGTTATTTTTCTCTTACTGCTTTTAAAATTCTCTCCTTGATTTCTCTGTTATTCATTTTGTATATGATGTGTCTTGGTGAGTTTTTCATTTGGTTAGGTCTATTTGGAATCCTATAGGCATCTTGAATTTGAGTTTCTGGAACAATAATGACATAGGGGATATTTTCTTTTGCTATCTCATTGAGAAGTTTCCTTATACCATTCGTTTGTTATTCTATGTTCTCCCTTATCCCAATTACCCTCAAGTTATTTCTTCTGATCTCATCCCATACTACTTGGAAGTTCTGATCATGCTCAGTAAGATTTTTTTTTTCTTGTCTGTCCTCCTTGCATTCAAGATTGCTCATCTTGTAATTGTTATCTGAAGTCCGTTCTTTGAGAGCTAAAGTTCTATTTTCTACTGAGTTTACTCTGATGTTAATATCTTCCATTGAGATTTTAATTTCATTGACTGTGTTTTTCAATTCAAAGAGCTCTGCTACATCTCTTTTCAAAATGTCTAGCTTTTTATCAAATTTGTCTCTCAGCTCCTGAAATTGCTAATTTCCTTCCTGAAATTAATTCTTTGACTGTTTTAATAATCAGATTGTTGATACATTTTTTAGGTTTTAATCCAGGACTCTATCCATGGACTCCTTGGCTAGGTAGTTGTGGGTTTGAGGAAGAGAATTGCTTCCCTTTTTTCTTCATTTTCGGGGCCAGGGAGTAGGGCCTGTGAGCCCTCTGGGTTATTTTACTTTGGGGATGTTGATGAGTTGTGGGGTTTTTGTCTCTTCAGTAACTTGGCCTGGATGCAATTTAGGAAGTTGAGATTAACAGCAGGATCTCCAATCTATGGTTAGTTATTGGTCTTTGCTATTTCTAATACCTCACAAGATAAAGCAAAAGAGTCAGTAAGAGAAGCCAATGGTTACTTACAATAAACAGCGCTGACCTAGTTACTTTGTTCCTTCTGAAACTGTTACCATGTTAATTATCACCTATGACCAGAATGGTAGGATTAGTAACTATCTTTGATTATAACACTATTAACCATCAGACTATAACTGGATTAAAAGCAGACATGCATTATAAAATTTGGCATTCACATCAGGTATCCATAAGACCCTTGATAAGGATGAATAGACTATATGGTCAGTTAAAGCATACAATAAACAATGTTGAACTGGTTAATAAGTTCCTTTTGTAGTTGATGCATTATTATCACCTATGGAAGGAAAGATGTGATTAGCTTATCTCCAGATGGAGCAATCTGACATTAAGCTTACAAACATCAGAGAGTAAAGCACTGAGGTAGGAAGGTAGAGAGTCTTGAGATTATGAATCCAGAGCAGAGTGATTATAAATATACTGTAAGAATGTTATGATTACTAAAAATAAAAAAACAAAATTAAAATAAATAAAGGAGAGAGAGACAGGGGAGAGACTGGAAGAATGATGTTTGGGGAGGTGTGAGTGTTAGAAGAATAGGGTTTGGCTATCACTGGAGAATAGGAAAGATGTAGGTAACAGAAGTGGACTACTAGTGGGCTTAGCAGCCCTGACCTCAGATGGTGTGGCAAGTACTAATATTTGCATTAAAGCAGGTGTTCAAGGGAAAGGTAATAAGTAGGTAGAAATAAGAAACAGGTCCTTAGCAATACTTACTACAAACAAAAACACACACTTAAAAAAAAATATTCAAACTTGAAGCAGCCCTGCTGATCACCAGTAAAGTCTGACCAATTATCTTGGAATGTCTCAGAGTCTGGTGGCTAGTTACCTGACTGGGGTAGGGGAAGGGTTTGTCCACAGGCAACTCCTTCACTCCCTAATCCAATTATATCTGGTTTAACTGTTCTGCAGGCTACCCTGGTTCCAGGCTCTCCTCTCCTTTGGTGGGTTGAATTTTCCCTGAGGGTCTGATACAAAGTTCCCAAGGCCTTGCCTATATGCTGGAAATGGCTGCAGCCTGCACCACTTATGGCTGGGAGAGAGGACAATGTTCTCTCCTCCTGAGCAGAGATGTCATGGAGTTGTCCCAGTTTAAGCACAGAGCAGAGCTCCTGTTTGCACTCTGTGCTTTCATAGCAGAGTGTAGGATCCTGACAGGGCTGTGGGGATATATGCCTTGGATTCCCAGTTCTGTTTCCTGCCTGTTTATCTGAAATTGCTACAGTCTGACCTCCTCAGAAGTTAGAGGGGGAGTCTGCCACTCCTCCACAGCAGAGATGCCAAGAGGACTGCTTTCAGCCCAATAGGGCTTTACCAGGTGCTGTCCATCTTTGCATAACCGAAGGGATCAGACTGGGTCAATCACTGATCAGTGTCTCCCCTATTGCTGTCTTGGTTGAGTGGCTAGGGCAAGCGAGGGTGATCCCTGGCAACTGGCTCAGTCTGAATTATTTCCTCTTTTCCACTTGCTACACCCAAGTCTGTATGTCACTGATCTCCCACTGACCCTCGCTGTATTCAGCAAATATTCTCCAATACACTCACTTTGCACAAAAGTAGCTGTGGGCACTTCTTCTCTCAGTTCAGGGAGAGTTCTCTGGGCATGACTTGCTCGCTATCCACCACTGTCCCCACCATGGGAAATGTTAAGGTTTATCTTCCCGATTCTCGATTTGTGCTATCAATACCCTGAATGGAATGAGCAGATTTTACTGTAATTTGCCTTAAATTTCACATTACTAGATTGAGACCTTCATTTCAGTTGGCAGGGATTTTTGTGAATGTTATTTTTTTCAAACAATGAATTAACTCTTCTCTCAGTACTTTTTAACTATGAATGTAATGAAGGTTCCCCTTCCATGTTCTTCTAGGTCTACTGACAAACTATTTTAGATAGAGTCAAGGACAAAACCCTGAGTTATGCTACTGGAACCTTCTTCCTATCTGTAATCCCTCTGACAAGCCCTTTTGGGTCTGTTTGCTCAACTGGTTATCAATCTACCTGATTGGCCTTAGATTTTGCCAACATTTCTCCATTGTAGGCCCCATTATTACATTGAGAACTTGCTATGGACACTTTGGCTCTCTGCACATCATGTTACTGTTTCCCTAAGGCAGTACTCCAGTTTTATAAAATTGAGCACTAGAACAGATAGACTTGAGCTCAGTTCAGCATCTCCTGCTCCCTCCCCCCATGACCATGGGCAGGTGACAGAAGCACTCCATCTAGTAAAGAAACAGAAGTGTAATGACAATGGCTCCTTTGTAGGGCTGATATGGTTGTTACGTAGACATAATCTGGTGAAGCATATCTAGGAATCACAAGAAACTACATATACATCATAAGGCCTAAACAGATAGCAACTCCTTTTATGAAAAAGAATGAAAGGAAGAATGAGATCACATGGACATATTTGTGCTGATTTCTACCAGTCATTTGTTACTTTTTTTTTTCTGATATCTGTGTTTCTTCACTTCATAGCTCTGGTCTCTAATTGTAATCACATATTCATTGTTGTGACTATTTAATTAAAATTATCTCCTTCACTGAATCAAAAGCTCCATGGGGACAGCATCTGTGTCAACTTTTGCTCAGCACTGTATCTCCAGTACCCTGCATAATGCTAAGAAGTTATCATAGTGCATTTGTGAAATAAACAAACAAATGATCTCTGAGGAATTGTGCTAATCATCACTCTGACACAAGAAAAATCATCAAAAACCATTATGAAACTATTGGAGAAGACTAATTTCCACACTTCACTAATCCCAACATGTGACAGCTGGTTCTGATTGGAGAATGGTTGAGGGAATAAACTTCACTGCTGTGCTAAAGGGCACACTGTCAGGAACCACACTGCACTACACTTTGACCTTTTCTCCAGGCTGAAGTGAATGTGGAAGCTCATGAAGACCAAAAGCAGCGGGTGGAGCAACTCTGAACCCACCACTGGTAAGAATCAGAGCTGATCTTCAGTGCTAGAAGGCCTAGACTAGACAGGTACAAAACTGAGAGCACACAGTCCTGAGAAGGAGATGAAAGGACATAGTAAGTGGAGACATGAAGGAGAGAAGAGCAGAAGTTTCCAGCAGTGTGCAAAGACACAGGCAGGAGAAGGCGTTGCCCCAAGGAGCAGGCATCAGGTGATTACCAGGCCAGGCTTTGGACTGCAACAAGAGTCAAATCCCAACTCCACAACTTCCTCCACCTGTGTGACCTTGATCAAGTCATTTGGCCTCCATCATCTTCAACTTTCTAGTCTTCACAAGGAGGGGACAAGTAAAAACTCATAGCATTATATGAATAAAAATGTCAGTTCACCAAATCACTTACCACAAGAAAATAAAATGATCACAGCAGATTCATATATTGAGCGCTTATTCTTGTTTTTTAAAAATAAAAGAGAAACAATTTTCTAATAATAATCTTACTGTCTCTGGGATCAGGAAAGAAAGAATAAAAAGCAAGAAAAAAATAAAAAAGCAGAAACTAACCCAAAACATCATTTCAGGGGAAAAGAAAGAATGGGCAGTTTTAAGGGAGATCCAGAGAAACAGAATCATGGAAATATCATAAAGTTCATCCAGTTTGTGTTTCCCAGAATTTTCCTTATTATTAGAATTTCTTTGCTAAACACACAATTTCTAAACTTCCACCCAAGGTCAACTCAATCACAGTCTTCAGGGGATACACATAGAGAATTATATTAACAGGGATACCAGATGATTCTTAGAACCAAAGTGGGAAACCCTGCTCTAGTTCAAACTTTCCTATTTATCTGAAAGACCTCAAGAGTTTCCCATGTACCAGCATCACTCCTACCTATGTGGGACTGTGTAGTGCTTCAGACAGCCCATAGGTGCAATAATTTGTTTCCTGAAGAAAACTTTACTCCTCCTCCAGACACTCTTCTTTTCTTTCTAAAAGCTTTGCCTTGCCTTGGAGTTTTGGCATCCTCCTTTCTCCATAATTTGACCGCAATAGGGTTTATTGAAGGTACCTATCAGTATTAAATCATCTTTGTGTCCCTGACACCCTTTAGGAGCACAATTATTCATTACTCTTACAACTGCACTAAAGTTTTACCTACAATAATCTAATGTGAAAGCTGTCAGTGACAAAAAATGAAAGATTTCTGGAAATGGAATGAGTTTGTAATGTTTTTATTATCACTGTGCATCAGATAGGGTCCTTCCCTCTATATATTAATAAGCAGCAATTAACGGCAAAGTTTATGCAAAATTATAGTTATGTGGAGCAATGTGACAACCCAGATTTTAGCATAGCAAAAAGCTGTCACCATTTCTAGAGTCCAGGCAGGAAATAGGGAGCTGGTGTTGCTCTTTCCCAAGGCTGAAGCTACCCAGTGAAAATGGTAGTGCAGCAGATCTTTACAACATTAGCCATAAAGAGCATGAGATGCAGTCACTGCCAGGCACGCTGACCAAACAGTAATCAATAAAACAGAAATAATCAACACGACAAAATGTTTGGTTCTGAAGTTAACAATCCATAAAAGAAATTCCTTGTACTATAACTGAGAGAAACATGCCCAATTGAGCAAATAGATAAGAGAGAAAACAAGCCAAGAATTGGCACATCTCAGCTCCGATGCGATCAAAGTATAGAACACCGTTTATTAATTTGTCAAGAAGAGTTTCCTGAGCCTGTACATGTGTTGGCCCCTGTTCTGGTGACAGGAATTTGTGGTGAGGAAGACAGAAGATAAGACATGAAGTTGATGTTGTAAAGAGGAAAGGCAGATGAATAACTCAACGTACAATTGCAAAGTCATTTTAACTATGCAAAAACTAAAAACAGGAGGCTGTGATGATTGTGTGACTCTTTCAGACCATGACTTTGTGGGGTAGACACAGAAGACAGAGAAGACAATACTGAAGCTGAGGCAATGAGGTGAGGCCAGGCCTTTGGAGACCCAAGTATAGATCCTTTCAGACGGTAAATGCATGAGAGGAACACAAAGACCAACGTAGTAAGATTCATGGTAGAAAGGAAAGAAAGGGGGAAGAGTTAGAAAGAAGCCCATCTGCATAGTGATTTACAAGTCTGGAAGGCTTTCCACTCCAGAGTTGTAAGAAATTGCCTTCATCCTAAATGCAATGACAACTCATGAGGGTTTTATGCCAGGAATGGCTCCATGTGCCTTATTTTAAAGGCTATGTGGAAGGCAAGTGTGAAAGAGGCAGTGCAGGGCTGCTGCACCCAGTGCCTCAGCCTCAACTGGCTGTTTAGGAGATGGAGACATGGACATCTACAGGGAAGGGGTTGCAGGAGACCCTGCAATATCTAGAGAGGCATGAGGAATCAAGGTAATGGACAGGTATGTTGTTGGAGCATTGGGCTCACGCATTCTCAGTGGGGTTGATCTTTCCCCCATGGAATGAAAATGGCTTTTTTTTTAAAGTAGCTTTTTTTTGAGAGAGAGAAGCAATTTTTATTTAATTTTTCACATGGCTTTCGTTGCTCTGACACTTAGTTGTGTACATGGGTGCTGGGGTTTGAACTCTCGTACTCACGCATGCCAGGCAAGCGCCGTAACCGCTGAGCCACCGCTCCAGCCCGGCTTTTTTTTTTTTGAAGATGGCAATCACATCTCACACTCGAATGTGTAAAGCATAGACAGATAGGCATACAGTATAATAAGAGGTATCCAATATATCTCTGATATTAAAATTCCATGGAGGAAGGGGCTGGAACAGTAGCTCAGCAGTTGAGGACCCAGGTTCAAATCCCAGCACCACATACACAACTAAGTGTTGGAAAAACAAAAGCTAGCTGAAAAACTAAAGTTGATATTCTCTCCCTCCAAAAAAAAAAAAAAACTTTTCATAGGAGAAGTTAAATAGAAAAAATCTTTTAAAAAATGTCTTTTGTGGTTAGATGTGATGATAGAAAAACAAGCTTAGAAATACTGGTCCAACGAGATGACAGTGCCACTTTTAGAGATGGGGATACCTGGGCAGAATGATGATTCTCCATTGACCATGGTAAATTTGAGAAAACTAAGAGATACCCATGTGAGAATGTCAAGTTCATAATGAGATATACATGTGGGGTTTTCCCAAGAAAAATAGAGTGGATGTTCAGGTTTGTGGGATGTATAAACAAAGGCATCATTTAAAGATATACCACTGAAGAGTGAATAAGTGGGAACACGAACTATGCTCAGGCAGAATCTGGGAGAGTCTAACATTTAGAAGTCAAGGAAAGAAGAAAGTATTCAATATGGAGGGAGAAATTAGGTTGAATTCAGGAAGGTTTTTCCTGAATTCTAGGATGGAAGATGCTAAAACAAGTATAAAGACTGTATTAGGAATGGTTGAGTAGAGGGAGATGTTTAAGATGCAAGAAAAAGGAGGGGTAATGCCAGTTATATAGCAGTTTGGGGTGAAGACAAGATATAAAGATAGGTGGCTGCCATGGTGGAAGACAGCTCATTGGAGGTCAAGGAGCCTAGAGGAAATCCACTAAAGGTACATTGAAACCACTGATAATGGTCTCAGAAATAGAGATGGGAAAGAAGACAGTGAGCCAGGAATTAAGATGCTATCAGCAAATGAAGGAGTAAGACGGATTTGTCAGGATGTTTAGCAAGAACATCACTCAAGCACTGGTATTGAAGGAGGTAAAAGGTGGTTTGCAAATGACCATCTTCACATTCTGAGGTTCTTAGAGTAAAACAGAAGTAATGCTTCCTATGCAGAGACAATTTGTGATACCCAGATTACTGTTAAGGCAAGAAGGTGAAAGACAAGTTTAGACAAAAGGACCCAGATAGTTGGGTAAAAGATCATGGATTCAGAGAGCACAAGGGAAAGTTCTGTGGGAAATCAGAAATAAATCAGTGACCCTGGAACACAATATGAAAATGGGGGTTGTCACAGTGAACGGTTTGTTTATAGTAAGGACAAAAGAGAACAGAGCTGTGAGACAATAGTGCAGGTACTCTGGAATTCTCCTGGGAGGACAAGAGGGCAAGGTCAGGTTGGACATCTACTGGCTCTGGATGCTTAGGGGGAACGGCAAGTGTGGGGTGAGCCAGAGCCCATCAGGTGTTCCTCTTGGCTATGATAAAGTAGACAGCACAGAGACCCGTCCAGCTGGTGTTGAGGATCCTGGTAATGCTGAAGCCCTTGGCGTTGTGACAGGGCATGTTGCTTTAGTTGCTTGCTAAGATGCTCATGATGGATGAGACACTGGAAATAAATGAATGAGCTTCAGATATTCATCTAAGGAATCCATTCTTCAAAAGAAGGTTGAAGCAAAGGCCAACACAGAAAAGGAGGACAAGGTAGACCCTGATATCCCCCAACTCCAGAACTCCAGAGGGGATTTCTCAGATTACCTGGGGGAATGCAAGGGTAAACTTCACATACCCTGGACAATTAAATCTCTAAACAAACTCCAAATCTCACATTCAGTGTTGATATTATCTACACCATTCTGGCTAGCATCTGTAGCCATGACATCTGTGGTAAAGCCTCACTAATTTTGAATAATGAGGCTAATATGATTCAGTAACAAAACCCAATTACAGACATTTTGTTAACAAAATGCAATTTTATTACTCTCAAGTAGGGAATATATTATAAACTGAGCTATAAATGGATATTATTAAGCTAAATGGAATAAGTTTGTGTAAAATTACAACTCACAACAGGCCTACATAACATGGTGATGTATCACAACCCTGCAAATACTTAAGCATAAGGGAAATAATTGCTGTGCTTGAAAAATTGAAGGCAGAAATTAAAGAATCTTTAATTTATTGAGTCCTTGGTTTTCAAAGTTACTACTTGTAGTTTAAAAATCTCCATAAATGAAAGACCCTGATGAATCAAAGGTAAAGAAATTGCTGCAATATTTACTTAGAAAACAAAATTATTGGGAGTCTGAAGTAAATAGGACTGGAGGTAATGAAAGACCATTGTGTATTAAGTCTATGTCCTTGATGATATGTTAAGTGCATTAAAGCAAAATTGGCAGATGCTGATTTAAATAAAAGTAGATGATTTATATGGGCTTAGGGCTCCTTAAAAATTTAATAATTAAAGAAGAACCTATCAAACTTTAATGTGATTGCATATCACCTGGGACCTTGTAGAAACGCAGATTCTGATGCATAGGTCTGGGATGGGACCCATGATTCTGAATTTTCCGTGTGATGTCAGAGTTATAGGTCCAGGGATCACACATTGAGTGGAAAGTGGCTAAAGTGCACTCAGACTTGACACAAGAAAGATGATGGATGTAGTGTGGTATTTATTTCTCATATTGCATATCTTCGTGAGAAGAGAAAGGAAATTTTTAAAATTGCTTTATTGCAAAAATTGTGGAATGTGATTTACCTTTAAGTAAGATGATTCCTTAATTTCAGTCCATCTGGTTTCTCATTAGCACTTCCCCTAAGCACTTAGGTCTTTCATTACAGAGAAATCAACTACAGAATTCTATAACCCAAATACGATGGTGCTGTCATAGAGACTTTGCAATAGGTAGTTTTTACATTGCAACAGAAAAGAAAAATTCTCTCCAGGTAAATTTATTTTAAAGTCCTCTAATAAGTGGTTTCAATTAAACATGCTTTCACAAAATTAATACTTTGCTATATGCAAACTGGGCAATAAAAAAAAAAACTTTTCAACTTTTCTGAGCACACATCTTTTTTCACTTTTTTCCACATTTTTTAAAGAGAGAAGGACAATGAGAGAGAGAAAGAGAGAGAGAGAGAGAATCAGTTTTTATTGAGTTTTTTGCATGGCTTTCATTGCTCTGACACTTAGTTGTGTACATGGGTACTGGGGTTTGAACCTGTGTACTTGCACATGCTGGGCAAGACTGTAACTGCTGAGCTCAGCTTTTTCCACATTTTTTATTGGTGCATTATAGTTGTACGTATTGATGGGATTTGTTGTTAGATATTTGTGCATGCACACACTATATATAACAATATAATTTGGCCAAAATCACTGCACAGCATTTACCCTTCCTTCTCTGCCTTCTATCCCCTGGTCCCTTTCCTCTGCTGATCTCCCTTTGATCTTTAGTAGATCTTCTCCAACCTTTGTTTTCCTTTTTCCTCTCTAGATTCCACATAAAAGGGAAAACAAACAACCCTTAACCTTCTGAGTTTGACTTATTTCATTTTATACAATAGTCTCTTGCTCCATCCATTTTGCTGCAAATGCTGTAATTTCATTTTTCTTTGTGGCTGAATAAACTCCATTTTACGTCTTGTGGTTTATATGCCCCATTTTCTTTATCTATTCATCCGTTGATAGACTCCTAGACTGGTTCCACAGTTTGGCTATTGTGAATTGTGCTGCTACAAATGTAGGCATGCATGTGTCATTGTAGTAAGATGACTTTATTTCTTCCGGGTAAGTACTGAGAAGTGGTAGAGTCTTTGATGCATTTTGAGTTGATTTTTGTGCAGGGTGAGAGTTAAGGGTTTAGCTTCATTCTTCTACATATGATAATCAGTTGTCCTAGCACAATTTGTTAAATAGTCTGTCTTTTGCCCAATATGTTTTTGACACCTTAGTCAAGGATAAGATGACTGTAGAACACATCCCCTTTTGACAGACATGAATGCTTATAGCTATTCAAAATTCCAATAAATACCATGTGGTTTAGTCAGCTTCTTCATTGCTGTGACCCAAAGACCCAGAAAGAACAATATTGGGAGGAAAAATTTATTTTAGACTCATGATTTCAAAGGTCTTACAGTCCATAGATGGCTGGTTCCATTCCTCATGGCTCAAGGTGAGGCTGAACATCAGGTGGAAGAGTGTGGTGCAGGGAAGAAGCTCAGGGCATCACATTGGGAAGCAGAGAAAGAAACTCCATGCCAAATACAAAATATATACTCCAAATGCAAGCCCCCAATGACCCACCTCCTCCAGCTATATCCTATCAGCCTGCAGTTACCATCCAATTAATCCTTATCAGGGGATCAATTCCTGATTGGGTTCAGACTCTCATAACCCAATCATTTCATCTCAGCCTTTTATTGCAGTGTCTCACATATTGAGATTTTAGGGGACACCTTTTACCTAAACGAAAACATTATTCCCTGGGCTGCATGACAATATCACAGTGCAAAATAGATTTAGTCCGTTTTCAACAGTCCCCGTGGTCTTAACAGTTCCAAGATTGCTCAAAAGTTCAAGTCCAAAGTCTCCACTGAGATTTAAGGCTTTCAGTGTGAGCTCCTGTAAAAAATCAAATCAAGTTACATATGTCCTATATAAAAAGGCACATAATAAATCTTTCCATTTAGAAAAAGAAGGGCATAGAAAGAAGGGATCAGACCATAACAAGACTAAAATCCAAATCTGCAAAACGGTCTTATAGTCCCACATCCATGTGCATCTGGAGCAGATGGCAACCTGATGTTCTCTAGGAAAGGCCTGTGCAGCCCCGCCCCAGGGCCTTGCTGGCTGCAGTCCACATGGTCTCTCGCTTGGCTTCTCTGTGCTTAATTCCCACAGCTTTCCTCAGTGATTATTCCACGGTGCTGGCATTCCTTGATCTGGGGGTCTCCACCGCAGCTTCAGCTTCCTCCTCACATCTCCATGCCTTGTCCTCTCAGGGGCTGCCCGCAGAGACTCCAACTCTGGGGCACTATGCAAGCCTCCCAGGCCTTCCTCTGAAATCTTCGTGGAACCCTCTCTGACTCCAGTGCCCTGTGACCCTGCTGAACCAACAGCACACAGTTGCTGCCAAGGTCTGCCCATCTCAAGCAGTAGCCAAGACCATGGTTGCAGCAGCCTTCGAGTGCCTGGGTGGCAGAACACATTGAAAAACATTCCTAGGCCCCTTTGTGCAAGAAGGGTGTTCCACTGGCCTCTTCTCAAAGGGAATTTTATTCCTTGAGCCTGAGATGGAAGTGGTCTTGCCAATTCCTAAGATGCCCTCAAGCCATCTTTCGTTTTGCCTCTAGGCAAATTCTTCAGGGGCTGTGAAGTCTAACAACTGCAACTTCCTTAGCCCCAGTTTTAGTCCCATCTTTCAAGTCCAAGTTTTTCTAATCTTTCTGCTCTGCTTTGTGCTGATTATCACAATAAACTTGGATAAAAGCTGCTGGCAATACCCATGCCACTGCCTGAATAATGTGCTACCTAGAATTTTCTTCTGCCAGATTAAGAAGTCTATCACTTTTAAATCAGGACCACAGAAAGTCTCAGGACATGGACAAAATGCAGTTAGTTTCTTAGCCAGAACACAACGTGAGTTGCCTCTACTCCAATTCTGATAGAGGCCCCTGTTCCTCTGAAACCTGAGCCCTGTCTTTACTACATACCATCCTATTGGCATTTGGATCTTCTGAGGTTCCACCCAAATCACCCATTAAGCTCTGCTTACAACAATCTAAAGCTTTTCCAGCTTTCATTGCTAAACTTTATAAAATTCCTGCCACAAATATCCAAATGCTCCAAAAGTTTCTCAACCACGTGGTCAAGTTAGTCACAGCAATGATTACACTCTAGGTACCGATTTGTGTTTTACTCAGCTTCTTCATTTCTGTGACTCAGGGATCCAACAAGAACCATTTTAGGAGGAAAAGTTTATTTGCGGGCTCATGGTTTTGGCTGCATTCTTCAGGGCTCAAGATGAGACTCAACAACAAGGTGGAAGAGTGTGGTGGAGGGAAGCTGTTCAGGGCATCACATGGGGAAGCAGAAAGACTTCATGACAGATACAAAATATATACCCCAAAAGCACGCCCCCATGACCCACCTTCTCCAGCCTCGCCCCACCTGCCTTTAGTTACCACCAATTAATCCTTATGAGGGGATCAATTCACTGATTGGGTTAAGGCTCTTATAACCCAATCTGTTCATCTCTGCCTTTTTTGCATTCTCATCACACCATGTCCTTTAAAAAACAAGCAAACAATAAGATTAAAGCTGGCAATTGCTTTTGTGACTCATAGACCTGTAGAATTTGAGGCTGAGTTGTTCATTAGAATATATGTCATTAAAAGCTGCCTCCCCAGAGTAGGAGACAGAGATCCTCATTACGCCATGTGTCCATTAACACAAAAAAGGTTCCGACAGAGCCAGGCTTAGTACTGCTGTCTTCAATATTTCTTTGAAATTGTAATTGAAAATGCTAGCCTTGGGGCTGGAGTGGTGGCTCAGTGATTTCGGTGCTTGCCTGGCGAGCATGAGGACCCGAGTTCAAACCCCAGCACCATATACACAACTAAGTGCAATGAAGGCCATGTGAAAAACTAAATAAAGTTGATTCTCTCTTTCTCTGTCTCTCTCACTGTCCCTCTCTCTCAAAAAAAAGAAAAGAAAATGCTAGCCTTCGTGCCCTGATCTTGGTTAGGAATTGAATGTGAGGTGTTCCCCCAAAATCTGATGCGTGACAATGCAGGAAGGCTGAGGTGAACTGATTGGGTTGTGGGAGCCTTAATGCAATCAGTGAGTTAATCCCCTGACAGGGACTAGCTGGCAGCTGAAGGCAGGTAGGGTGTGGCTGGAGGAGGCTGGTCATTGGGGGTATGCCTTTGGGGTGTACATTTTGTATCTGGAGTTTCTCTCTCTGCTTCCTTCCACCCGACTCTTCCACCATGATGTTCTGCCTCACCTGGAGTCCTAAGGAATGGAATTGTCCTTCCATGAACTAAGATCTCTGAAACTGTGAGCCCCCAAATAAACTTTTCGTCCTAAAATTATTCTTGCCAGGTCTTTTAGTTACAGCAACAAAAAATGTTGACTAAAACAAGCACAGACCCAGATATTGTTTATCTTGTGCACTTGTGACTCATCAAAATTATAACCTATTTATAAATATATTATCAGTGTGAAATACATGAGTTTCACATGCCTGTTTGTGACGTTTCCCTGAACTGTTTTCCAGATGCTAAATAATGCAGGCCTGGAAGTGTGTTGGGATGAGCGGCTCCAGGTACCCTTCCTCTCAGTTGTTTTTGTTCCTGGTTTGGGTCCACGTGAGCTTTTGTTTCCAAACAGCTTTAACCAAATAGCTACATCATCCTAGAAAGAGATGTGTTCAGGGGAAGTGTAAGGCAGGATCGGCATCACAGACTTACACAGCCTCTGATTATCATCCACGCAGGGCACTGAACATCCCCAGTAATCTGTGAAATATGCAGAAGCTGAGCTCTCCAGCTTGAACTGCTTGCCACTTAGCCCTGGTGAGCTGGCTGGGATCCAGCTCAGGTAATTGCATCCTGTCTGATCAAATTTCCTTTGCAATTTCAATCAGATATGTTCTCCTCCCTAGCGTGGCTACCCAGAATGATAGTTCAGAATTCCCTTACAGCTGCTAAACAGCTGTTGTGTTCAACCCAAGAGGTGACTACCTTTCCATGGTGGGTAAAATGATTATTTGTTATTCTTTTTTGCCATCACAGAGGTATTGTGAGACTTAATTAATTAAAATGCATACACTTCCGAAGAGCAAGCTAATGATAAATATAGCAGAAATTAAGCATTTTTAAAGACATATACATCCAATTTTATCTGGAAGTGGATTCTGGACATAAAATTAGTCTGTGGGAATGAGTCCTTAAACTATGATATATCCCATTTAAACTTAATAGGAAGTTATTAGAAACTGAAAATTGTTGAATTCAGAAGTATGTAATATTTTGCCTCATTTTATCACTCTAAATGATATTCAGTACTAAAGAATCATGCTCACACTTAGAACTGCATAGATAAACTTTTCACTAATGGATCCACCTTTCTAATTATAGATACTACAAAAGTGCTGACCTTTTATGTATCATTTCCCCAATTCTGCCAAAACTTTCTATGCATGCACCTTGTTCACGCATAGAAAATGTGTTGCATAAAAGTCTACCCGAAAATCTGATTGTTTGATACTCTTATCATTTTATTACATCTCACTTTTTTTTTTAGTAGCTTGGGAATTTGGAACTAGCTGGGAAGCTCACCTGTTCTACCTGGTATGAATTGGGGTCCCTTGGTTGTATTCAGCTGGTGACTACACTGGTTTGGAGAATCCCAGACAGTGTTTTTTACATGTGCAGAGCCTTGGCAGAGCTTTATGAAAACTGGACACAGTGGAGTCCCTCTTCATTTAATGCTTAGGGCTCTTAACATGAGCTTTCCAGCAGGGTAGTCAAACTCTTACGTAGACTATTACACATTATTACACATTTGGACTCAGAGCCCAAAGCAGGACCTGCCAGTCACTTCTCTTAAATGCTGCATCTGGAAAAGCTACAGGATCATTTTCATTCCGTTTCCTTGGTGGAAACAGTCACAAGTCAGCTCAGATTCAAGGCGAAGAGCAACAGGCCCACCTCTTATTAAGAATGTTAAAGAATTATGACCCTCTTTAATTGACCAGAATGGCCATGTTAATGATTGTTGTATCCATGATAGTTTCAAAGAGATCTGAACTTTCTGGAAGGGACAGTTAAACATCCAGATTCAATATCACCCTCTTCACCTTAGCATTGATATAGCATATGTTTGGATACATAGCAAAAGTAGGTATTTCCTCAGTGTTGGCTCCTGTAAAAGGTGCTTGCCACAATAATTTCTATTTCTGCTATCTCAAGGAAAAGTAGCAATGCCCCAATCAATCATCTCAAATAAAATTTCAAGTAGTGTTAACTATTCCAAGTTCTTAAGCACTTGAATACTCCAAATGACTTTCAGTGGAGATGGGGCAGATATTATTTTACCTAAAGAGGCAGGTAATCTGCTAAAAGCCTCCAGCTAATGAGTGGTGGCCCCCTCACTGATGCCCACCCAGGCCAAGACTCCGTCTCCTTTACTCCATCTTCTTACAATCCAAACACTCTAATTGACATTCAAAGCTCCTGGCCTTACTACATCTTTTTATAAGAGGGCAAAACAGGTCTGTAGCTAGATTCATAATTTCATGGAGTCATGTCTAAGTTGGAACTGCTGCTGTGGTACCTTCTTTACTTATTCCCCAGGTTGTGGAGAAGAAGTCTTGCATGGTTGAATAACACATAGTTCACTCGGCTCAGTCAAATCACTGCCAAAGGTGCAAGACCAGTCCAGCCCTCTCAGTTTTCTCTTCTAAGATGCATTGCCACACTGTTTCATTGATGCAAAAAAAAAACAAATTTTTTTTTTTTACATCACAGAGAACAAAATTCGAGTGATGAGAATGTTCTTCATCATGATGGTGATGGTTTTCTCATGAACATACACATTTGTTAAAACTCACTGTGCAATTAAAATGAGTATGCATGATGCTTGCCCCCTGTCTGTAATCCTCCATGTCCTTCTCAACCTTGAAAGCTCAACCCGGTTCTCCCAACTCCTTTGAAAGTTTCCTCCCACAATTTTAGTTCATATTTTCCTCTTATCCATGAACTCATATAATTTTACAGTCTGGATAATGCATTATCAGAAATCAGTCACATTTATACTTTCACCCATTAAAAAGGTTTAATAACCAACCCTGTGTGTATGTCTAGGGTAGAATTCACCCTGCTGATATAAGACAAAGCACATAGGCATTATGCTCCAAAAAATTAATAGCATTTCAGAGGTAATTCACTGAGAGATCACTGTGGGCTGCATGCTAGGACCTAGTACATGTGATCTCATTGGTACTCCATGGTAATCCCAGAGGACTTTAGAGATGGCAAAACTTAATTCTGCAAGGTGAAGTCCCTTGACCAAGGTCACATTGCTAGTGATAGACAAATCTGTACTTAAGTTCTGTCTCTAACTGCAGAGTGCTTTACCATCAGGCCATAATGTCCCTGGATAATTGTATTATATGTACATACTTCTGTGTACATGTGTGTGTGTCTAGATACAGTCATTCAGGGAAATACACAGTGACATTTATGTTTTGGATCTCATATGCAATGTAAGAAAGGCACAAACAAGGTGCCATAGACATTATATGTGGGTGAAATAGCTTCATCTGTGTTAAGAATTGTAGCACTTGGTATGGGCCTTGTCCTAGGAATAGTACATGGTTGGTTTAACATGAGAAAGAGGTAGGTGAACACAGTGAGTAAGAATAAAGTAGAAGAAATGTGAAGAATATGCTAAGAAGTTTTAATTTTGCCATGTGGTTGTTGCTAAATTTTAAAATCATTTAACTTGGGTGGATGAGATCAAAGCTGAACTTCTAGAGACAGAAGGATAGATATTATGGAGTAAGATTGTGAGCTGAGATCTTTTTAACTCCTTCCAAAGGAATTATGAGTCTATTACAAAAGGTCAAGTAAAGCAAGGCATTGACAATCTGATTCTATCTATACTTAACTTTTGCATGCTTATTGATGGCTTCAAGAGTCCAATTACTTAACTGTCAATTATTATTAGCAATAATAGTAACCAACATTCTTTCATTAGACATTCATACACATTATCTATTGAATTTTAAATAGGCCACAGACTCCACAAAACTGAGAATCATAAGCAATCAAGTGCTGAGGATATACCTGCCATTCCAAATCTTGGCTTAATTTACTAATAAACCCATCACCTGCCTGTCACTCTTTGTTCTCCTCTGAAGTATTTCCACTCAGTTATCAAAGCAACAATAATTATCACAAACATAATAACCCCTTCCAATAAGTTATTTTAATTCTCAACATGAATAAGGTAATTTAAGAATAATCATTTCAGTTATAAAGTAATATTCCAGTTAATACATAAAGGATCAGGCAGACAAGGTTAAAAAATTATTCCAGCTGAAGTATCCCTGAGAAGTGTTCCAATGAAGAATGGGTATTTCTGAGTCTGAGCAGATTCAATCATCTACCTCCCAAGTCCAGAATCTCTAGTCTTGGTTCCTGAGATTCAATAGGCAAGAGATCTTTTCATTAAGAGACTTAGGAAGAAAAGACACATAACAAGAAAGATATTTTAATACTTTTGGATGCCCTCATTTTAATAAGGCTATTAGATTGAGGTTCTAATTTAAGGATTATGTTGTGAATATGAGTTTAAACTTGACTGAGTTCTCCTAAGTTTAGCATGTTCAATAGCAAAAAGAGAAGGTGAAAACCAGTAGTGGAAAGGATCCAAACTCTCTAATCCAAAATGAGACTCCATTTCAAAATCCCCACAGGTTTTCTTCCTCTTAGCATCTGGCTGCCAGGAACAGAGCGCGCTCACCATAGTCCTGCGTAAGATTTAATGGGGTAATTAAGAAGTGTGCTGAGGATTTGGCCCAGGACTTGGTTTTGTTTTTGCTCTGTGGATTTCACGTTGGCGGAAGCAGTTCAGGCAATCCATCATTTGTGCTTGGCAATGCCAGTGACGAAGCATTTCCTGGAATACTATAAGGAACCAGGTACCAAAGGAAGAGCCAGGGTCTGGCAGAAACCTATGGCAGCTGTTGGGACCCCTTGGCTATGGTTAGTGTTCTTATGAGATAACTGTTAGCAGCAAGTGACAGGGGACAGTGGGACTGCCATTCCCCCAATCTGAATGGAGTTTTATTGCATGTACTCATTTTTCTTTTTCTTTTTGTCTTATTTCTTCTTTATAAGAAAACTTCTCATGATGTTACTAATCTGATATGAAAGTGAGAAATAGCATCTTCAGAGGATGTGAATGTTATGAGCGAGACAGATCACTTTCTGAAATGTTGGAGAGCCATTTATATATCCTTTTCCATGAACTATCTGTTCATTAAACAAAGATCTGCAAACTCCTGTGGCAAACTAGGAAATGTGCCCACATGTGATAATTGTGAAATTATAAATTCTACAGTGATTTATCACTATCTAGTAAAATTTTAAAGTGATAATTCACAAAAAAATACATTGCTATGTATTCATCTTACAGATACACTATCATACCCAGTATGGCACACTTATAAGACCTTCATGGCAATACATTAGGCAAAAAAATAAGAGAAAATAATGTAACTATTAGAGGTGCCGGGCTAAATAAGCTATAGAGGAGACATGTACTTCTAGCCATGGAGGAGTAACTGGAATCAACTAGTTCTCCATCCATAAATACCTGTAAAACTGGTCAAGATGCATTAGGCAACTTTTAAACATTGGACAACAGACAACACAAAATCATGAACCCTGAGAAAAGGGAAACTAAAGAGGTGAGCCTCATGATTGCCCAGCCTTCTACCTGGGAATAATTATCTGAACATGGAACAAAGAACTGGAGTGAAAGCAGGCCACAGCAGTCCTGCTGTCGAGGGGGCAGAGGTCAGAATTTTCAGCAGCTAAAACGGCTAGAAACCACAGGACATGGTATCATAAATGAAGGAGGAGATACAGAAAGGGGGAGTCCTTAAGACTCTATTAAAAAGCTTCACAGCCATTTATGCTTTCAAAGAATAATTGGGAATTGAAATTAAAGTTGGTAGTACTTATAAAAGTAGAAAAATTTTGGAACATTTTTGGCAAAATGATCCAAATATACACAATAATATTATGTCCCATACTAGAAAGCATCATTGAGACAAATCTATGAATACTTAACCAAAAAGATATGCCACATTAATGTAATGGAGATTAATTTGGTTGAGATGTCAGTTCTTCCACAGTTGATGAATTGACACAATGCCATTTCAGTCACGTTGATGCAAGTCTACTAAAATTTGTATATGAAAGCAGCATAACTTAAACGACCTAAACAATTTTGATGAAGGAGAACCAAGTTGGATGTCTCACACCATCTGGGAATAAGATTACTAGAAAGCTATGACTATCAAGATAGGGATTAAAGTGACAAAACACAGTCCAGACACAGACCTGTGCATATATTGTCTGTTGACTTTTGACAAAGGGGCTAATATGATTCAATTAAATTATAACCTTCAGAAAATGATATTCGAGCAATTTGATATGTATCCAGATGCAAAAAATAAAGATAAAAAGAAATTGTGCCTTTACTTCACATTAATATAAAATTTAATTCAGAACCTAGTATAGGTCTAAATATAAAGCCTAAACCATTTAACTTTCTAGAACATAAGAGAAAATCCTTGCTACCTTGAATTAGGCAAAGACTTTTTTAGATAAGCCACAAAAAGCATAAGCCATAAGAGAAAAAATTTGACATATTTCACCAAAGCTAAAATGCTGTGAAGAAAATGAAAAGTTAGAGACTGGCAAAAACAGTATTTGAAAACTATCTGATAAGTATCTGGCATATAGTATATATAGGAAGCTCTCACGACTCAGTAAGAGGCAAACAATCCAAATGCACTCAACAGGCAAACAGAAGCCTTTTCAACAAATATTGCTGGATGAACTGCATATTGATACAGAAGGAAGGGATAGTGACTCTTACTTCACACCATATGCAAAACTTAACTTGAAAGGTCACAGAGAACTCAGTGCAATGCTTAAGACTGGAAGTTCTTAGACAAACCATAGACAATCTTTACAACCTTGAACTAGATAAAAATTTCTAAGAATACAAAAAAACACTGAAAAGTGCTCGGTTGGGCATTATCAGAATTAACATGTTTTTGTCTTTGAAAAGCGCTATAGCAAATAGAATTATAACATCCCTCACTCCCCAAAAGATGGAGAATGGTATGGCAGTTTATCAGAAAGGTAAGCATACAAGTACCCTGTTACCCTGATATTCCATTCCTAGGTATTTAATCAAGATAATTAAAAACATACGTCTACATGAGATTAGTATATGAATGTTTATTGCAGATTCATGATAGCCAAAAGCATCAAAAAAAATCAAGTGCTCAATGACAGTTAAATGGGTTAAAAATTATACATAAATATGCTATATAATCCACATATACCTAATATATGTGGTCTATTTGTATAATGGTATACTAGACAAAAATAAAAAAGGAATAATCTCCTAAACATGCAATAAAATAGTTTAATCCAAAAACTATGACCCTGAGTAAAATAAGCCATACAAAAATAGCACATGCTATAAGATTATAAACATATAAATCTATAGAGATGAAAGTGAGTCGACTGCCTAGGGATAGAGTTGGAGGGAGAGATGAATACACTGGGCATGCAGAAGCTCATGATGGATATATGTATTATTTGAATGTAATGGTGGCTTTATAGGCATATACATAGTTTGAAATTTATCGAATTGCATATTCTATATGTGTGCAGTTTATTGTACTTCAATTATGCCTCCATAATGCAGTTTAAACAATTATATGCCCCACAAAGCACATCTTCCAGCCAAGGCCTGGCTGTGATCCAAGAGCTTGAATTCTCAGATGTCATGATTACCATAAAAGCCAGAAGGACACCGTGAAATAACTGGGGTTCTGTCACTCCGTGATCTAAGCTGGGGTATCTGTGAGAGGCTGAGAGGAAAGGAGGACTTTTCCTGCTTGGTCTTTGGGAACTGAGAGGTTCAGCTCTGCAGGACTGCTCCTCGGTGGCTCATGGTTTTAACCCACCTTGCCATAGGTCATCATTGGCTTCCCAGCTCTGGGTTAAGCAAAGCCAACAGTCTTCTCAGGACTCAGTTATTGGGATTGTACAAGACTTTCTCTGTGGGACCCTGATGTTCTCAGCCACTGCGTGGGAGTTTGTTACTGGTGGTCAACAGACTGAACTACAAACAAATCTCAGGATTCCCCCAGTTGAAAGATAAAGTCAATCTCCTGAGGAATACTCTAGCCAGGCCCAGAGTAACAAGATGACTTTATCAAAGCTGGGATCAAAGAAAAATGATTTTAATTGCATCTCCTGAATTTTTAATACAGGGTCCACTTCGAGGTCTGTATGTCTTGAGATTCTACCTTGTGGGGTTAATTTCCCATCCCAGGGCTTTCGTAAAGCCTCATATGATAGCTAGGCAGAAAGTTAGTAACTTCCAAGGAATTAGAGAACCTTCTCGACCTGAAAGCAGAGCACAGCCCAGCAATGCAGCCTAGCCTTCCTCCCTCCAGCAGCGGTGCCTCGGCCCTGGCACGGAGAACTGCCAGCTGCAGAGGCTTCGACCCTTTCTCTGCTAACAGAATCCATGCCAGCTTGTGGAACAAAAGAGGATTTAATCTCCTCTGTCACTGGCCTTCAGATTAGCAGGTACCTCCAAGAAAGGTCCTCATATGACATCATTTGCATGCGCTTCAAGACATTTTCCTGACAATTTTTATTCTCCAGAAAAAGCATTTCAACTGCATCTTCAGTTGGACAGCCCATTTAACCTCTCAGTGCCCCATTTTCCAGTAATTCATTGGTTTATATATTCAATCAATGGTCAGTTTATACCTGCTATGTACTGGTCACTCATGTAGAAGTAAGATTAAATCTAAGTTTTCTAGAAACCAGGACTTTCTCTGTTCTTTACGTCATTAATAATAAAAACGATCTTGTTTTGAACCACTATTAAACTTGAACTCTGATACATACCTCATTCCTTTTCCTCACAAGGAAAGTTGGATATTATAATAAGCATTATGTAGTTGCCAAAACAAAGGTTGAATAGTTTGCTGCTTGCCCACACCTTCAGAATTCCCCAAACTGGAATCTGAGCTCAGCAATACCTCAAACTTGGGCACTTTCCATTCTAGCAGGCAACTCAGGTACCCCAGCTGTTTTAGTGATTTTAATATAATGATGCTTCTCCATATTTTAGCATTTCAGCAAACATGTTCATATATATTATCTCTGGCACATTTTATAGAAAATTACCATTGTAGGTGATGGGTGACATCACAGGGCTTTGGTGGATTCTTGGTCTAATTTTGAGTGCCTAATCTTTAAGTTCAGAAATCAATTTTGTTTATCATCAGAAACTAATTTGATAAAGGGAAACTGATCCGTGAGGAAGGATTCTATGTCATTATCTAAAACCAAAATAGGCCCAGTAAAATATGAATATTGGGCATAACATTTTATATATTTCACAAAAGCCACTGTTCACTAGGTACAAGCATGATTCTAAGTAGCAGAGATAAGACCATGAATAAGATCAGCAGACTTCCAGCTAGCACGGTGGCAACACTGTCAATGCAATGGTTCAGACTGCTAGCTAGAAGAAAGGGGCACATAAGCCAAGAGAAGGTCAACTTTGACCACACAAAGGGTGAGGCATCTATTGGCTAATGAAGAGAGCATTTCCAGAACAGGCAAGGGTGTGCAAATCTGGCTCACACCATCTCTGACAGATCAATCATTTAAATTTTCAGGGATTTTGCGTTTGTTAATGTCTAGTTAACAGTTGAAAATCAGCTACAGTCAATACACCATGGGAATTAGGGTTTGTGCTCCCTCTTCCCATGACAGCTGGTTGCTAGAAATTTAATGCCACATCAGTGAGTAAAGGAAAAGAGGTCTGGATATGCATACCAGGAGAAAGATTCTGCCTTCCTTGAATTCTAAATCCTGTTTTAAGGATGGGGATTATTATAATATAGATGGTAGGCAACACCTCGGATATGGTAGCCTGGTGGAGAGTGTGCAACGCAGAGAACTGAGAAAAGAGCTTAAAAACCAAAGCCCTGATAGTTAAGTGTAGGAATAAAGATAAAACAAAGCCCTAGAAGAAATTGGAATGAATCTAGTCTGAAATATCAGGAGTTTCACAAGGGTAATTAAGAAATTTCCAGAATGAAGTATTCTACTCTGCTATATTAATCTTTACAATTCATAATAGCCAAGCCATAGAACCAACATAGATTCCCTTCAGCTATTGAATGAATACAGAAAATGTGGTACATGTACACAACGGAATATTACTCAGCCGTAAAGAATGATTTTATGATATTTGCTGATAAACAGATGGAATTGGAGACTATCATTCTAAGTGAAATCAGCCAGTTCCAAAAAGCCAAAGGTCAAATATTTTCTGGTATGTGAAAGCTAATCCAAAATAACAGTGGTAGTGGATTAAAAAAATAGAAGAAATATCAGTAGAGTAAATAAAGGGAAATGATAGGAAGCAAGAGGGGATGGGATAGGGAAAGACAGTGGAATGAATTGACCTACCTTTCTTATGATCATATATGAATCTATCACAGTGAATCTCATCATCATGTACAGCTGCTGGAGGCCAGTCCCAGCAACTTTTAGGGTCCCGGAAGGAAGTGTGGAGTCGGGGCGGAGGAACGACCTGAACTGCCAGAGCAAGTTGCAAGCAGACACAGCAAGCTACTTGAGCAAATGCCGCCTGTTCTTTATTGGTGAACCCTTTTATACAGGTGCATAAACAATGATTTCATTATCTGCCTCATTAACCAAATTGACCACCTGTAAGTATTTAAACTGTTTCAGAGCACCAGACGTAAAACTATCCACTTTATCATTAGTTCATGGTCAAATCCTCATGAATTGTTTTCCGTACAAAAAGGCTTTATTTTCAAAAAGAATAATGTTGTTCCTTATACCTAATTTGATAGAAGGCAGAGATCAAACACTTTCCCAAGACTCTGACACCCTATTTTTTCCTTCAGCTGTTTCTTACTTAGCTATGTAATAGGCCCTTATACTCTGATTAACTACTAACCTAAAACTATTTTATTATTGTAAACTCCTAGATATTTTGTAAGTATCCTAAGTCCTATAATTATCAATCTTAAGATATTTGTGCATCCTTACCTATGGGCTAAGAAGCTAAAACTTCTGCAAAGACAGGAAAGGCAATTTTTATATATACTGTTTCTTTGTTTTTTAGTCCTAATTATTTTGCTTTCTATTTCCAATTTTATTTTGATGTCAGTATAGCTTTAATTTTCATGACTTCTATTTTGTGTTATACAAGCACCCCTCTCAACAATCCACAACAGTTGTTTGAGCAATGGAATTCCAATTTGAGTAAATTCATAATACATATAATTACTAGAACATAGCCAATTTCCAGAAGGGATGGTTTTGGCAATCCCCTGGAATACGGGATTCGCTGAGCCCTTCCCCAAGTCTGGACTTTGTCAGACAGAAGCTTGTTGGATACTGCCTCCTCCAATATCCACAATATACTAATTTAAAAACACTATAAAGAGCAGAAAGATCAGTAGAGTATAGGAAAGGAAACAGGGGAAGGAGGTGGGGAGGAAAAGGGGAAGTACTGGGGACTAATTTAGAATAAATTATATTTCATGCTTTTATAATTGTCAAAATGAACACTACTGTCATGTACAACTAAAAATAAAATAAAAAATGTAAAAAACTTGCCTGAAGTTTAGAAGATGTCTGGTGAATCACGGATCCACTTGGACACAGCATTTTCCAAGAGTACGAGGGAAGGAAGCAGAGCAGAAAGCTGAACAGTGGATGGGAACCAAGTTCGAGAAAACAAGAAGGACCAGAGAGCTCATGTCTGGCGACTGGGAACTTTCCCTTCTGAAAAGAGGAGAGGTAGATATTCTTTTGCAAACCTCACCATTGGGTTGTGCTTCCCCTTCTTAGCACAGGCTGTACACTCCTGTTAGGATGCTGTTTTATCACAAGGGGGACAAGGAAGGCAACAACTTCAGCTGTGCTGAGCAACCACACCCTCCTGAGGTTGAAGGCACCTGGGTCATTGAACCGGGAAGTTCAGCTGCTCCTGGTTTACGATGGGTTTTCTACAGATGGCTAATTTCATTTCCCACATGTTGAATTTTTCCTAGCTTTCTTCTCCAAGAGTAATCTAAATTTCATGCTTAGGGAGTGCCTGGCTCTTACCCCAGGATCATGTGCTCCAAGAGGGAATATTTCCTCTGTTCATTTTTAATTTATAAAAGTTGCAGCAGGCTTGTGGTCAAGGAGGAAGAAGACAAGGGTACACCACTCACACTCTCCCTAACTGTCCCACCATCTCAGAGAAGCTGGCTCATCCACAGGCACACTGACAGGTTTAGGTCAAGCTCTCTACCATGGCTTTCCGTTCTTAAGGTGTCAGCCAACTGGGTTGGGGGTGGGCAACTATTCAATAGATGGTCACTCCAAAATCTGTCCGACAGAGACAATGACTTGATAGCTAAAAAAAAAAAAAAAAAAAAAAAAAAGCTAGAATAATCAGATTCTCTATCCCTTAAACCTCAAACTTTCAAACTTTCAGCTTGAATTGTTGTATTCATAGGAGTGTGGGCTGGAAGCAAGGAAAATGGAGAGGAGAGTGGACGGGCAGGCAGAGGAGTCACCTCTCTCACAGGAGGGAGCACCACAGGGCTCCTGAGAGGTGTAGATAGTGTTTGAGGCTATATAAGCCTCACAGAAACTCCTCTTTGAAACTGGGAAGTTCAAGTTCTCAAAGTCTTAGTTCATCACAAAAAAAAAAAAAAACCCTAATTAACCCTAATTAACATGGACGTGTATTTTATCCAAGACACTATCATTATTATAACTTCATTTCTTCCATAAACATTTAAAAATACCCACTCTACACCAGAAGGATAGAGAATACAGCCCTATCTTCCTGTCCTTAAATAGTTCTGAGTTAAAAATAGAAAAGAAAGCAGGTAGTAAAGGTTTGTTGGAAAAGGGGAGGGGAGAAAAATTGGAAACAGCAGCAAAAGTCACTACTTGCTGGGGGAACATTTCTGCAATCATTGAAGGGCAGCTTTATTTTGCATCAGCAAACTGAGGGAAGTTCAGACTCAGAGTTGACCACAGGACACCTGTAGCTTACCTGTGTTTATCACCACTGATTCATCACATCAGAAAGTACAGATCTTTTAGCCTATTTGACCGTCCAGTTGTCCAATTGGTTTCTCTCTTCTCTAAGGCCACACTCTAAACACTATCTCTTGTTTTGCCAAGAGGAATACCTTGAGCTGGCTTGGCTAATTCATAAAGAAATGCAAACCTGCTTTTCTTTACTGAGAGCTCTAAACCAAAGCATAAAGCACCCAGATTAGCATTTGATGACTGGGAGCTCTGTGGGATGCAAAAATTAGTTTGCATAATCCTCAATAGGTACCAAGAAGAATTGACTATTTTATTACACTTTGAGATGAAAGGAAGCAAAGGGTTAGTGAGGTTATCTGGTACCAGATAATATCCAGGTCTCTTTCCATGGTCTTCACTCTTACATTGTGCTGAAGGCATCAAACAGAAGATTTCTTATCTGAACTAACCCCTGTGATCATCAACAAGATAATCAATAGGCTGCTTCACTCTTCCTGACCACCCTCAGAGTAGCTATGGTCTTTGGGAAGAACAGTGTGAAGAATAAAATAAAAGATAATATATGAATGGGTATTCAAGGTCCTCATTCATTTAACATTAAGGTTCCAGATGGTTACTTATTTACACACAAAAAAATGTAGTGTGTGTGTTTGTGTGTGTGTGTATGAATATATATTCAGACTTATTAAAATAAAAGGAAAAATCGAGAGAGATAAAGGAAAGAAGAAAGGAAGGAATCTACAGGAATTACAGCAATAGTTAGAAATGGTGAGCTGATCTCAATTAGTAATAATTGAATAAGATAAAATGTCAGTATTTGGCAAACAGAGATACTGAAAACTTTTAATTAGCAAGAAATTCTTGCCAATTGTGGTTCATACCTCCTGCCGCCAGGCAAGGACTCCATAAAACAATTTGCACAGTAATGGAAACATAGAGTTAAATAATGAAACAGTCCTCCAGCTTTGGGGAAGAAAGGCTTTTAAAGTATTCACTTAGTGTTGACTAGAGGGAGGAAGGAGAAAAAAATCTATAAGCCTTTCATTCACACACCAGATGTTCCCGTTAAACAATCACTTTCAAGAAGGCCCGGCTCTTGTGGATGATAATTATTGTTGAATTTGGGAGCTTAACAACCACATAAGAAGATTCTTGGGTGAGGAAGAGCTGGCTATTGATTTAGCAGGCCGTGGTGTTCTAGTCTTGGGAAGCTCCACTGTGCTATGTATGGTCTCATGGGCCACAAGGACCCTACCCAAACCCCTCCTGTATGCTACCAGTGCTTTTCCAGATCACTGCTGGATCCTCAGGCTGGGGAATCCAGGTACTCACATTTGGGATTGTGGTGAGACCTGAATTCCCAGCTCTTGGAGATGTTGTAAGGAGGAGAATGTAGATGTCCCAACACACCTTCTATCTGTAGGGATATTTTCAATCACAGGGATGAGAATGTGATCTGACAACCATCTGATGGTGTCTTAGGTCAGGTTACCTAGAAACAGGGCCTGATGCAGGAATCTGGGGGTATATGTGGCAGTCTTTAGAATATTTCTCTAAGAGAAAGAGAGAAGGCAGAGGAAAAGAGAGAGGAGACAGAATGTGGTCTAAAATTAAGTTCTGTTTTGATTTGGTATGTGGGGGGCTCTAGCAAACTTGCCCAATCCAGGGTTTAGGCTGCTATATCTGGGAGAAATGGAGTCTCTGCTGGAGCAGGAACTGTGAGACATTATCAGCTGACGCTCTCGGACTCTGGTAGTAATTTCCGCTGCATTTGAAGAAGTGCAAACATAGGTAGAGGCAGAAGCCAGGAATGGCCTTCCATCTCAACTCCTCGTTGGGACAGTTGTGAGCCAGCATGTTAAATTCACTACAGAATACGGCAATATATATATATACATATATATATATATATATATATATATATATATATATATATATAATAACCTGAGGAGCTGGGCAGGGCAAACACTATCTTTCTTAGCATCAGCTCCTGTTCTGTAGAGGAGTGCACGCACCCAGAGAGTTTGGTTTCCTAGGCTAAGGAAGACAGATTAAGTGAGAAGAAGTGGAGCTAGAACTGAGGCCATCTTGACTTCAAATTGCACATACTGTCTGCAATCTCTCTCTTTCACTTGGTAAAAGATGAGGGAAGTCAAATGGGAATATCACGCCCACAGGGTAGGACCAACAAACGCCGTAAGAGGCAGGGAAGGGTGGCAAGTGAGCTGGGCTTATCAGGAAAGGCTTTTGGGGGAAGCCACACCTGTGCTGCACCTACTCTGTGGTGGTTTGGATGTAGAACAATGGGGAGGAGAGAACTTTCCAGGCTTAGCTAGAATAGAGACACCTAGGCATGGCAGGCACACCCTTCCAGAGAGGGGCTGGTTCTGTGTAAACACAGTTAAGCTGTGTGTATGTGCAGGAAGAGAACCTGCCTCTCCTCTCCTCTCTACATGGTTTCTCTCCACCTATCCACCAAAAGCCTTCTATAGTTTTCTGAAACAGACTTCAGTTTCTGGTTGTGTCAGCGACTCTTTCTGCCATTACATGAAGACAAGTTAAGCACTTTAGACTCAAGATGATATTTCTATGAAGCAACAGTAGGGTTTTATTGAATGAAGGTGGTTTGGGAGAGACCAAGGTATTAAAAATTCTCTACTCTTATCTCAAACACCTTTATCCATGAGGTTCCTATGAGTTAGTTCCAAAGGGAAGACAAAGAAAAACAAATGGCCAATTTCTTGTTCCTAAGATCTGATCACAAACCTTGATGCAGGATGTTTTGAGAAAACTGGATGATGTATGCAACCCAACCTAGACATTTATGAGGCAACTTTGCCAACCTCCCCTCTCCTGTGAGCTTTAATAAAAATCCCAGGATATAATGACTCAGTCTGTTTCATAGGAGCACAGAAAACTGCAAGAGTACATCTCAAAGAAAATTCCTTTCTCTTTTGAGGAAAGGCCACATCATTGCAGTACAGTGACCCCAATACCTAGCAAAGGAATTCCAATCTATATCCTCTCTTTTCTCTTTCTGTTACAATTGTGTGTACGAGACGTGGAGGGAGAATTTCTAAGGATAAGCCACTAGGCTTGTGGGATTAAAGAGCTGGTAGGAGCTGAGGTACCTAAAAAAATTTATAAAATGAAAACCAGAAAAGCAAACCCATAACAGACAGCCTGAATTCACTCCAGAGAATCAGAGGACTGGTATGTTTTGGAGGGAAAAGGAAAGTCAGAGAAAAGTACTGAGGTGCCTGACATCAGATGCTGCTAGGTAAGGTACTAGGGGTGGAGGACAAAGCATGATATGAGCTCCCACACAGATGCACTGCTTAACTCAATTCTAGCCTTTTGCTTGCATAATTGTTTTATCTTCTTTTTTCCACCCAGAGGTGGTGAACACAGTTGGTTTCTCATTTGGGAAAAGAATATTTGCAGGTATAATTAAGGATCCTGAGCTGAGTATCACCCTGGATGGACTGGGTAGACCCTAAGTGCAATGGTACATGTCCTCATGAGAAAGGAGAGAACCCACTGAGAGGGTGAGGTGAAGATGGGGCCAGAGATTGGCGTGATGCAGCTACAACCAATGAATGCAAAGAATGACCAGGATCAGCCAGAATCCAAGAGAGAAATACAGAATGGATTCTCCTTCAGAATCTCCAGGAGGAACCAAGTCTTTAATGTGGGATTCCGTGCTCTAGAACTGTGAGAGGATAAACTGTTTTAAGGTACCCATGTTGATAATTTGTTATAGAAGCCCAAAGAAACTGATACACCATTAGTTCATTGGAAACATGCTCTGATAGTAACAGAGCATGAACCACCAGGCTGTCCCCAGCCCAGGTACTTCAGCTATTGGGAAACAAGGCCACCTACCAGCATTCTTGGAACTTGGATTTCCCATAGTCTCTGAGGATAGTGACCCCACACAGGAGCTTCTGCCCCGGGGCCCATCACACAGCATCGCAGCTCCACAACAACCCAGAGCCCCTAGGAACAGGTTGAATTGACAGAACTGCTATTCTTTTTGGCAATGGTTTTTTATCAAGCATTACAGAGTATATTTTCAATCATCCCCACATCACAATGAAAACACAAGCTTTTTAATGTGTGTTCACTGAGCAAGGGTGGTGGGGAAGAAAAGAAAGGAAACCACATGTAGAACTCCACCACTTGGTATGCCCAGGGATTACCTGGGGCTTTGAGCCTTCATGAATCTTAGCAGTTGGGCAACACAATGCAATTCAATCTTTTTAACTTCATGATATATATTCATGTCAGTGGCTTTAAGATAAGGAAAATTCTTTAGTGAAAAATAAAAATTCTGGTGAATAACTTAGAAGACGTTGAATAATATACAAATATTTCTTTCCTTTCTGTCAGAGAGATTCTAGACCCTGCCATTTCTTCATACAGAAAAAAAAAAAAAAAAACCACATTGGGGAGGACGAAAGAAAAGAAACAGTGGCATTTGCCATAGGAAGAGGGAGGAGTTGAAGGGGTGGGGAAAGAGGCCAGGAGGAAAGGAGGGAGGAGAAAAGACCTCAGCATGTAATAACGGAAGAATCCTAAAGGATGCGAGGAAATTGGCACATAGTTGATAATAACCATAATAGCAAAGCTAATGATAGGCTCTGGGAGAGGGAGGACCTTGCTTGGTCTTATATTTGTTGTAAAGAAAAGGAGCTGCTCAGCTGGCAGGGTTGTCTGCATTTAGTAATTCAGCATTCATCCTCCACAAGCCCACCAGCCACGTCATAGGCCTGGCCTCTTGTCTCCTAGACTGTCCCAGCCCTAATTTTGCTTCTACAAAATCATTGGTATTGCAGCTCTTCTCTGAGCTTGACAAAAGAACAGGTGTAGACATTAGTGGGGTGGTGGGGTTGGTTGACTGTGTGTCTTTTCCATATTTGTCTCATTGTTTCCTTCCAATGGGAGGGGAGGCACCATTGGATTATTGGAGGGAGTCCATGCAGCCAAGGGGGCCAAGAGGGAGCCTTAGGGTCTGAGCCTTCCTGGGCTTCTGCCCTAGCAAGGACTTGCCTTGCTGTGCTTAGGGATATACTAAAAGAATAGACGAAAGGTGGAGTGGAGGCAGTTATGCCAAACCCACGCTACTCTAGATGCTAGATGCTGATTATTTTATTTTCTCCATAAAAACAAGAAAGAAAGTTGAGTCTTGGAGAGGTTAGAGATTTGCCCAAACTCACCCAAGTAATAAATGCAGAAACCGGAATGGATCTAGGTCTACAGCCTTTTGGAGTCTCAGTATCTGTTACAACATCATGCTCTTGCCCCTAGATGAGTCTGGAGTGGTAAGTAGTCGTGTTAATTCTGAGAGTTCAGAGTAGGAGGGACATCATTAGAAAGAAGGAAAATTGCCAACACAACAATAAATGCTCATTAAAAGCATATATTATAAATGAAAACCCATTTAGAGAGCACAATCCTTTTCCAAAGCAAGTAGGGCTAGTTCAAGTCTGCTCACATTTTGTGTGGTGTCTTCCCTGGGTGAGACCACAGAAAAGTCCATGGGTACAAATTCCAAATAGTGTTCTCTAGCCATCTTCTTATACCACAGCATCCGGTTGGTGCAAAAGCTCAGGGAAGAAATTTGCTGGGAAGTTTCCCTTCTGTTTCAAATATTCCCTCGGCACCAGGAATGCCTCCCCCAGTGAGGTCCTTCACCTCACGGTGCATGCAGAATCTCTTGCCTTGTCTGATAACCATCTAAAACCTTAATTAATGCTGCTCTGTTCCAACGTTTGGTAACAATAGCAAATTACTTATGGATGAGACATTGCCAACAAAATTGCTAAACAAAGTTTTTCTACTTTTGCAAAAAAGAGTCAAACAAAAGAGGAGCAGAGAGCGACATAGGAGCCATTTCCTTTGCCAAGAATCTTGAGTAATGATTTCCTGTATCTTTAATACCCATTGTGAAGGACTTAAGTAATTATAGTTTCTTTTTCCATTTATAGAATCCAATACACCATTCTTTAGCAGATATCATACTACCATAAGTCTTGTTTGAAATTATTGTCCATCTTTGACCTACGGATGTTCCTATTTTAACTATGGTTAATAATCAGTATTGCAGAACAATCTCATTATGTTTTTTAAAGTTTATTAAAAAGGACTCTAAGGCAATACCTGGAAATCCACTAGACTTAAGTATTATTATGGACATTTGATGTGAATTTTACGTTTTCCCCCTCATAATTATGAAACCATTTTGTGCTCATTCTAAAAACTTGAAGCAATGCAGAAAATACAAATGTCATTGATGTCTAGATGTCACTAAATCCAAAACCTGACTTTTAATTTATTTCATGTACTTAGTTGTCTTTTCAGCTCATTTCTGATCATTCTCCTGTCCCCATCAAACCTCCATTTCTGCCACTTTCCCTACTTTTGGAACTCCATCATTTTGCCTGAGAAAAGGAAAAGGAACATTCTAGATAAAAAAAAAAGTGAGAAAAAGGCAACATTTTAATACCTTGTGTAATTTCCTTTGAAAATTCCTCCTTGACTTTCACTATATTTCTCTTCAGAAAAAAAAAAGAATAACCCCCCTTCCCCTCTTCTGTAAACTTTCTCTAAATTATCAAAACTCCTTTTCCCTTAAAGGAGTAGAAGTGAGATAGGAGATTGAATAATGAGTTACAAGAATGTTCCTTAAATTATAAGTTACCAACACAGGAATGGGGTCCTATGTTCATATCTGAAATTCCAACACCAATGAAACCAGGCCTTTAATTTCATTGTTTGGTTTATGCTCAACAAATACTCAAAGAACAGTGATTTTTTAAAATCCCCTGAAGAGTTTTTGTAAGGGACCTCCAGTGTCCTGCATTCATTTCCTCTTCATAACCATTAACTTTTTTTCTTTGGTGGTGTTGGGAGGGGGAGGGTAAATTTCTCCCTAGTTCAGTAATCTAAAAAGAACATTAAATCCAAATGTCTTTACCCACTCCCACTTTAAAATCCAGAGAAGTATTTCAGGGTTTCTTCTCCCAGATCCTTACTTTTATGGCTTGGTTTGCTAGGACCCCCATGACATGGACAACAGATTGAATCATTCAAACAACAGAAATGTAATTAGTCTCATTTCAGAAAGTTAAAAGCTTGAGATTCAAATCTCTAGCAGAGCTAATTTTGAATGAGACCTATCTCCTTGTTTGTAGATAGCCAAGTTCTGATGTGTGTTCAAGTGGTTGTCCCTCTGTGGCTGTCTATATCCTTATTTGTTCTTCTTGTAAGGATTCCAGCAATTGGATTACTGCCTTCCCAGATCCCCTCATTTTAATTGAATCCCCTCTTATAATGCTCAGTCTCTAAATTCAGTCCCATTCTGAGATACTGGGACTTATGGACTTGAACATAGGTATTTGAGGGAAGCACAATTCACCCATTACACTGACTGTACCATTGAGTGAGCAGGTGACCTAAAAACTACTGATTGAATAACTTATTTGGAATTTTAAGTCTTTAGTAGCATAGACAAGACAATTGGGGTTCATCCATCCCAAAGGAGGCCTCTGATAAGATGCAGTCTACCAGGAAAATATTCCTGATCATCCTGAGGCCCATCTTTTCACAACTGACTTAACTCTTGCGTCTTTCATACCCCTGTTCTCCAAACTTGACTTCATCCCACAAGATCCTGGTAGCCTTCTCATAAATTCCTTTGCTCTTGAATTAGTCAAGTTGGTGTCTGTTTTCTGCTATGAAGAAGCTAGATGGATACAATGTTTTAAGTATCTTTTAGAGACCCTTCTGAAGCTATGATCACTGGCCTCTGAAGATAGGTGGTCACCACTTCTAAAAGAGGCCCTCAAATGATATCCAAGCTGATGCAGGAGCCCCATCAACATAGCTGCTGGGCTCAGAGAATTGAACGTCCATCCATGGGCCAGGATATGGAAAGAGAAAAGCAGTCCAAGCCTATTGGAGCACAGCTCGAACAAATGCTTCCTCTGTGTCTTAAATTAGGCTGACCACATACCCTGGTGTGCCTGAAACACTCCTTTTGTCATGATAGCTTCCCTGAAGTAATAGTTACTAGTGCTCTATTCACTCCAAGTGGATAATAAATTGTATAGTAGCCTATTTTAAATGTCTTGATCACAGATGTATTTCCTCGGTTGAGGACACAGTCTACTACAGAATAGGCGTTTAACAAATATTTATTCAAAATGAATAAATTAATGAAGGAAAGGAAACTTGCCCCATCATTAGCTACAGATGCATATTTAATTACTGCTTTTTCTTTCATGTGAAGCAAGAGGCTTGGCAAGGACAGCATCTCACTGTGGACAGCTCCTACTCAGACAGTATTTGGAGTCCTCCTGTTAGTACCCGTGGAAATGATGACTGTCTCTTTAAAAAGGCAAAGTGTGAAGCCCACCTGTCGTTAGAAAGTCTGCCAAGATCTGCGCTCCACTGGGCTCTGAGTTCTCTCTCTCCCTACCTGCCCTTCCCATGCCTCTTGCCTAGATGAGGCTCCAACTTGATCAGTAAGCAACCAACACACCACTAATTAGGAGGCACAAGGCTTAGCAGAGGATGATTAGCTCATGATGAGCACACGCTGCCTCCAGTTGCCTTGTTACCATTATAAATAGATTAGAAATCTGGGGAGCATCTTTATTTTCCCCTCGCAGAGGAGAATCTGAAATTGACATGTTGAAATGAGAATGTGTTGAGGGGAGCTTTGTAATTGATAAGGATTAACTTTAGATCCACTTCTCCCCGGTCTTCACTTGCGGCCCTTCCCTTGCAAAATTCTAGCTGCTGATGGAAGGGACCCAGAAATTCTATAATTGAACCATGAGATTTTGGAAGGAGAGTGGGAAGAAACCATTCTGGCACTGTAAGAACCAGGTGCATTGTTTATGGAAGCGATTATATGCTTCCCAGGTGATCGTACCTAGGAAGCAAAAAGGACAGATCTGTGACAAGAACAACTCTGTTTTCTCTGGTTTGCTGCCTTGGTGGCCTCCTTTCTCTTCTCATCCACTGTGGTTGGACAATGTTAATTGCAGCCAGCTCCCGGGACACTCACAGCAACAACCCTTTGCAAGTGAGCAACAAAAGATGTTGTACCTTAAGAAGAGTCTTCTGGCCCCAAGACGTATGAAATACATGGAACCCAGCATCCTTCTGCACACAGGACACTTAGGACACTAGCACTTCTGTGAAAGAGGTCTCTATTCTGCAGGGACCAGACAACCAACCTTCTCAAGAGCAAATCACTGAGGGCTCCACTTGATTTGATTCATTTCTAATAGCTGCAAACAGCATCGTTCTCCAGAGACTAAGCTGTAATGACAGATGGCATGTGTGCCTGTCATGATCAATTTTCCTATCCTCTCTGATGTTTTGAAAAGAATCTGCATTTTGCATGCAGTCCCTAGAGTCACTCTCCTGAACGGTGACCAAGCTGAAGACTCTCTGGGACCACATCTTCAGCTCCCCTGAGTGTCTAAAATGTATATTTGTACAAATAAACTTTTATCAGATTATTTTTCAATGCATGCACGCAAAGGAACCCAGGTCAGTGACCCTCAGAGAAGCTCTAAAGGCCCCAGGACCTGGAACTCCATGTCATCACACAAGCATTTTAGGAGAAGGGGAAGTAAATGGATAGCAAGTTAGGCTAAAAAAGCCCGAGCTGAGATGCCTGAACAGGCAAGGCCAAAGTCATTAGCAAGGGTGTACCCAGGGCTGACCATCGTGGAAAGGGTGAGCATGTTTCAGAGACTGAGTGTCAGCCTTAGGAGGCATTCCTGGAAGCCCTAAAGATAGGAGCCCATCTCTTGTCCCTTCCATACAGTCCAAGCAAAATTAGACCAGTTACAATAGGAAAGAAAGCAATAAAAGAAGCACAGATGTTTGGGACCCATGCGTAAGAAGTAGATTTTAACCAAAATTCCCTTTCTTGAAAGGGAGCTCACAGAACTCTTCAGGCCGTTCTGTTTTATTTGTCCCCATAGGGCTACAGCTCTGAGTGACTGATTGCATCATTTCTAAGCCTGAGGCCAGATACTGTGTTATATGAACAAGGAGCCGGTGGAACAGGCCTAGAACTTCTCAGAACCAATTCATTATTTGTATGCGTTTACCCAAATTGTTTCATTCAATCTGGGATCCAACCCTGTGAAGTAGATGACATTATGGTCAATTTGTAAATAAGGAAATGGCCTCTGATTATGTAATTTTACTACTTTGCCACTCAGATAATTAAAAAAGGAAAGATTCAAGTTTTGAAACTTTTAGTTTCTAAAGGAACTGAACTCTGGCAAACTTTCAAATGAATTGAACTGACCCCCTTTTTTTGTATACAGATTCCATTGTTTCCTCCCCAAATGAACCTGTACCTCATCATGATATATGGTCTGAAAACAGAGAAATTGTTTTAAAAGACACTCTACTGGGACTGGTGCAGTGGCTCAGCAGCTTGAGTGCTTGCCTGGCATGTGCAAGGACCTGGGTTCAAACCCAGCACTACATATACAACTAAGTGTTGGAAAAACCAAGACTACATGAAACAATAAATAAAATTGATTCTCTCATTCTCTCTCCCCCTCACTCCCCCTCTCTCTTAAAAAAAAAATTTGAAATAGACACTCTATTACTCTAAAAGAAAGAAAGGTAATTGAAGGTTTAAGGGTCATCAAAATGTGGTAGAGCTTTGGGAGATAACTTTTGGGCCACATTGGACCCCACTGGCAACTCCACTGAGACAGGAGAATTTGGCAGGACCTGGCATGTGTCAGGATGAGGACATGCCACTGCATACATTTGCACTCTTACCTTCTTCCCTCTGAATGATGCCAATGGCTTTCAAAGGCAAGCAGCCCAGCATGTGAAGCTGGGACCCAGCAGCTGCATACTGAGCAGCCTATTTCAGTGCAGAGAGGGAAGTAGGGCCATCAGGCCATGGGCTGCTAAGCAAGTGGGTCAGGGGGGCATTGGCAGGAAAAGCGCTATGAATTGCTAAATGGTGAGAATGCATCAGATGCTAAATCCTCAGCAGGAAACCATACTGGCATAACCAATGGGCTCCCTGCTGTGTCTCCATGAGCTGCAGTTCAGTTTTGCATTTCTGAAGAGGGATGCGGGGATAGAGCCTTGCCTTGTGATAAAGAATACTTCGATTCAATCTTGAGCTCTGTAATGATTTGCTGTGTAACGTCATGGAAGTCACAGTCCTCTCTAGGTCTCATTTACTCCTCTACAGAAAGAGGGTGTTCTCCCAGGTACCCATCTAGTAAGCTCTCAAAGCTTTCAAAAATGCCAATGTGCTTTTAACATCTCTGGAAATCAAAACAAGCCAGCAAGGCAAGCCATAAAGTAAACAGGGTGTGGACCAACTGGCTGAGAGTTCCTAACTTGGGGCTCAAATTTCTTTCTGAGCCATGGTGATCCATCACCACCTTGGTTAGCAATGTGCTTTGTTGCAGATAACATAATTCGGTGACTCTCAAAATTTTGTAGTTGTCCAGGAGGAAATGATCAATCCAGAAGCTCTTCTTACTTCTAAAGAGGTCTGTCTCATGGTAACAGAGCTAGAGACAATGACAACTCCCCAAACTCTCTTCCTGAGCTATTTTAGTGGTGGATAAAGCAGTTATTTTCAAATTTCCATGAATGTAAAAACTGTTTATGGTGCTGATAGGTAGTTACCAGGTCCACAATTGCCTTAGAGAAGTGTTTCCTCACTGGTGAGAACTCCGCACGCAAATAGCTCAAAGGCATTAGCATTCTACGTCCTCTGCATTCGACTCCCTCTATTACTGGAAAATCTGATGGACTTGTGCTAGTGGTAGACGCAGTCGGTTTCCTAGCCACAACTTGGTTCAAATGATCCAGTGGACTCACACATTTTCACTGCTTTACTTCCCTTTCATCTGCTTTAATCTGGTGGAGCAACTTTGACAATCCAGACATAAAGTTAACAGGAGAAGAACTAAGATTTCATTGGGAAGCTAAAACTTATGTATTTAGAACATACACCTTTACCTTGAGGTAGATTATTAGATACTTTACATTATTTGGGCAACTCCAAATTAAAAATCCATTTAATAACTATAGGTATTTTAAGCTATGAAGTGTTAGACCAAAAAAGCCCACTAGATCTTTTTAGAGATGCCTAAATGATGTTTTTAATATTTCAGAAAGGAACTTGTAGAATGTAAGAATTTGAAAGGTGTCAATAACTCAAGAAAAGTTATTACCAAGGATCATAAATAATTTCTTTAAAAAGTCCTAAATGAAAATAAAATTACCTGTGCTTAATCTTTTCTTTCAATTTGAGTTTTGAAAACATGATTCCAGAATAGTTAACCAGGTTTTTTTTTTTAAATGTAGGATTAAATTTGATCAAACATTTCTGGTTTATTGGGTTTTGGGGATCCATGGAAATTTATTATGTAATTTAAACATGAAAGGAATAAAAGTCATCTAACCCAGAGCCCTTGTTCTTGTGCTGAGCCCACATCTCCTTATTAACTTGGTGCAGAGAGGAGCCACCCATTTAGCAAAGGCCCAGCTGAGGAAGTGCACTGCTGTTTCGTTCATCAAACAGCATGAAGAAATTGGGATAAAAGGAGAATCTACATCTTGCTGGGTTCATCTCCTATTTTCATTTCTCCGCTTACATTTTCAAGGCCTGAGTTGGAGTTCCATCTCAGCTGCTAACTGGTAACTGGTGCCTGACTCAAAGGCCTTGCAGTTGCCAAAGAGTTCTGCTCAGAAATCCAGTCCACAGAGGAGAGATAAGAACAGGAGTGGGCAAAGGGGGAAGATCCTGGACTAGGATCGGTCTTATTGTACTTTGTCACTATCCATGTATGCATGATTATGGAACAACAATTCCATATCTCCAATATGTAAGACTATGCTGAACAACCAACCAACCATTAAAAAGTCCAGTCCATGCACATTTGGATGGGAAACTTGGACACTGGTTCAAATAGATCATGTATGATGGCTCCCCCTGGTTGTAGGAAATGAGCAGGTATAACAAACTAAATCATGGTTGTCAAATTTTCAAGCTCTCCCTATATCAGGTATACTTATCTGCATCTTTTGTTATGAAATTTAGTACCACAGTGCCTTGCACCAGAGGAGAAGATCTATATCCCTAGCCACTGATGTTGGATTTAGCCATTTTTTAAAAAAATCAACGTAATGTATGTGAAGGCAAATGGAATTACTGTTTTGAAGTCTTTGAGGCATAGGGTATGCTGCTGCCCTCGATGGGAACCCTGCTATCCATCCCTGGGCAGATCTTGGTCCCAGAGCAATGGTGACTCAAGCTACCTACCCAAAGCCTGCGTTCAGACTGGCCCAGTAGAGCCTGGCCAGTCCTTACTGAGTTCCACCCAGACAGGGCCAATCTGAAGACTGAGTCATGAATGAAGGATAAACATCTGTTGTTATAAGCCATTCTTTTTTTTTTAAACATCTAACATTATTGCAACAATATTTGATGGAGAGAATAGGTAGAGGAAACTGCCCAAAGAGAGACAGCTTGGACAAGTATGTAGCTTTGATGTACAAAAATACATTTATTTTCAACAATTTCAAAACCACTGTCTTTTTTACAGTAGAAATATTCAAATGGAACAATAAAACCAAGAACAGTATATGTACATATACTGTATATATAGATATGACTCATGCATTTGTATCCCAGTGTGTAGTACAAGTATTGCAACTGTCTGCCCATTTAACCCTTGAAACAGAGAAGTGGAGTCTTCACGAACGCTCCTGACACTGATCTCTGCTGCAGCCAGCCAGGGTTCTCCAGGTCGCATTCTCCCTGTATCTCACAACGAGGAATGCGAATGACATCCCACAGAAAATAACAGTATAAAACGTGGCCTTTCCTCCCATATATATATACAGTATATCCTTCTTTAAACAAATGTGCTCAGGCTGAGTGTGGAAATAAAAACACTGCTAACAGCATGGCTTGACGTGACCTACTGAAAACAACTGGGATGGGAAACGTGTGATGGGGCTGAGGAGCTGGAAAAGCAAAAACCGGCTTGAAAGCCACTCACCCCAGAGGCAAGAACTACCTTAAGGGAACTGAAGGCAGACATTTGACTTTGAGAAAGTTGTGTACATCTGACAGGCAAATAGCTTAGCTTTGCTAAAATCGTTTTTGACTAATATCATTAAAGGCTACACCTCTATTTGGCCTGCAGGGTTTGCATGGACTTGGGATTCCACAAAGGCTTCCTTCCTCCCAGCCTGTCTACACTGCTCACGCCGAGGTACCCACTGGGCTTAAATCAGTGCCCAGGGGGCTTTTCCCAGTTAAAGAGTAGCCTGAGAATTGACTTTAAGCATCATATACGTCATGGATCCAGTGAGAAAACAGAGACCAACCAGGATCCCTACATCCACTGCCTGGCTTCTTTATGGAGGACAATTTTCTCAGGCTGATAAACATGCTCTAACATCTTCCTTTTAGAAGGGAAGCCTCTGCCATCTGATCTCAGTTTGAAGTCTCTAGTGGGCCCCATCCTGCAACTTTTTCCACATTCTTTTTTTATGGTGTCACTAGAGTCCTTCCTTTATCAATTGCCCCAAAAAGCCCTCCCCCCGCCCCCCTTTATTTACATAAGTAGAAACCAGCTATGGCGTGGACACTGAGATGCAAGAGTTAAGTGTGACAGACAGCTGGAGAGCATCCAGAACCCAACACATCAAGCAGGCCTGGGGTGGGGCAGCTCCAAGGGTGAGTGCGTAAGCCGACACGCGCATCTTTCTTTTTTCTGTTTTCTTTTTTACTAAACATTAAATTATTTCTTAGGAAATAAAAAGCTATTTACATTGTAGTTATATACAATAAGCCATCTGCAGCCTCGCTGTGAACATGCACGAGGCAGAGCCGCTTTCAGAAAGGTGTGCACGTTTTTCTGCAGCTACGTCCACTCCCCACCAACCTACCTCCTGCAGATGGAACTGGGAAATGGTTTGTGTTGTATGCCTATGTGTGGGGGCAGGGGCAGGGGGTGAGCATCGGTGACTTTGTGGGGAAAAGGAGACTAACGAAAAGTCAACCCAACTGGAATTTTAAAAAGAGAGAGAGACCACAA
Source organism: Aplodontia rufa (assembly GCA_004027875.1). Taxonomy (NCBI): domain Eukaryota; kingdom Metazoa; phylum Chordata; class Mammalia; order Rodentia; family Aplodontiidae; genus Aplodontia; species Aplodontia rufa. The sequence goes on along the minus strand of PVKS010000776.1, from coordinate 3,715 downwards.
GGAAAAAAGAGAGTGTTTGCGTTACTAATGGCAGAATAAAAGCAAGGGGTCTGTGGGAAGATGCATCCTTTGCCTTTAGCACAAGTCAGCCATTGATTCTTTCTGTCTCACTTTAATCAGCTAAGAATGCCTTTTTCTCCCAAGGCTAAGCATCTGCCTGCGATTTATGAGGGGGCTCTAGGTAAACAAAAGGTAAAAAAGACATTTTTGTTTTTCCATAATAATAGTAATAGTAGTCATCAAAAATAAAAAGTCAGAAAGGTGGTTGACCACGTGGCTTGTTGGTGTTAAACACTAGTGCAGTTGGGGATCTCCTTTGTGCTTTCACTGTTTGCAATGGTGGCGATGCCTCCTGCAGAGGAGAGAAAACACACATAGAAAGGAAGTGAGCGCCACAAGGATGGGGACACCTTTGTTGTATTCATTGCTAAATATCAAGCCACTTGGAATGGGTGCTTGATAGGTACTTATTAAACAGGGTTCCTGGATACTCCCAGCAGCTCACTCACTCATCTCATCCATGTGTGCTGCATGCCACATGGCATCTCTGTGCCACACGAGCACAGAGAGAATCCACATGTTGAGGGCTGTGCTTATACTCCCCAGGTAATGATCACAACAGCTAGCATGTACAGACACTTTCTATGTGGCACGCACTGTGCCAGTGCATTTGATGATCACAGCAATCTCAGAACAGATTCTCAGACACTATATAGAAATTCTATTGAATCTCAGGTACTATTATTCCCATTTCACAGTTGAGGAACACATGGCATAGAGAGGTCACAGAGCTAGCAGAGTGGCAAAGCAATGGCTATCTGATATCAGATTCTGCATTTATGTGAGTGTTAAGGACATCCAATGCTTTTGCTTTATAGGAAAAAATTCCAACAGTAATGGATAGTTAGCTTCATTCGTGCCCTTTGACAACCCCAGAGTTTCTAATCTTGATTGAATTCTAAGGGGAAAACGTCTGTCAATTTTATGTGGCCAAAAACGGCAGACAAGTGTTACAGAATGATTGCATATGATCAGTCGTTTCTCTGGCCTTCAAGTCCATATTGTCTAGTGGACAGGTGATATGCACTGGCTGACCAAGCTTTTGCAGGACAGAGGACTCAGGATCTCGAAAGCACAAGGACACATACCTAGAACCCGGGTGTCCATCTCTTTTTCCAGCAGTTCCTCAGGCTCAGTGAAGTCACTGAGTGTGATTTTGGGGGCATTTTCACTTTGGCTCACTGATCCGATCATCTCCTGCTCCTTGTCATGTTGGACTTGGGCATAGATGTTAATCCAAGGAATTTTCCTGCAAGGGATAGGAACAAAATCAGATTAAGATTACATCATGCCACACTTGGGCAACTGGAAATCTTGGGTGATAAGGAAAGGAAAGGTTAACAGGAAGAGTCAATGTCAGGGAAAAGTAATGGTCATCCAAAGACACTGTGGCCATGAGGCTAAGGATACAAAGCGAGTCAGAGACCCGGGTGCCCAGGGAAGATGCAGACTGCCAAACTGAGGAATGCGCCTCTCCTGGAGTGAAAAGCAAGCAGGGATAAACCAAAGGGCAAGGGCACTGGTTATTCATTAAGGCCCTTATAATATTTTCTTGTTACTAAGTTTTCAAAAGAGCTGGACTTTGAGTTTGCATAGAAATAAAAGACATGTTTTTCTAAGGTTGCATCGATTTAATCAAGTCACATTTGCTTCTTTTATGAATAGCTAAGAAATAATAGACTCCTAAGCCATTGTTACAATTTTCAGAGCAACACCCATGGGCAAAGCATCTTAAAAACTTTGATAGACAGTCTCTTCATCTGTTCAATGAGGAGAACAATAGCTTCCTTTTAGGATTGTGGTAGTCAGGGGAAGAATAAGACAAGATTAATATCTTCCATTAAAGTTACAAATACAAGCCAGACCAGTCTGGGGATGGAAAAGAAGGGAAGTCCAGAACAAAATCTTCTTGGGACATTCATGTCCTGATACTTCTCTGTTACCTCTATTATCTTCTGACATATTCTTCTAATCCAGAGTTTCTCAAATATTGAGGTGCTCAGGCATCACCCAGGAGGCTGTAAAATGTCCCTTGTGACCTTATAGGTCTTAATGGAGTAGATTGAGACTCCACATTTCTGCCAAGCTCCTGGGTGGTGCTGATGTCATTGGAAGGCTAGAGACTTGAACTCAGCGCTGAAAGAATCTTAGGGCCTTGACTTTGAACCAACTGTTCCCTCTGTCTGTTGCAGGCCTAATGGTGGTTTATTTCTTGTCCTTCAGATCTAGGCTTACCTGTCATCCCTGAGAGGCTTCCCCTGTTACAAATCCATGATTATTGATGATTTCTACAATAGCAATAAGTAATGCTTTGACTTAAGGTGATGGAATGGGCAGTATTTATTGATTTGTTTTCTGTTTTTCTCTCCCACTAGACCAAGAGCCCCATGTGGACAAAGTGTACAAATTTTGTATTCACCATTCTATATCTGACTTGGCACAGTCCTTGGCACATGGTTTATATTCACTAAGCATTTGTCACATGAATAAATAACTGGTTTAAAGCTGTGCTCCATCTATTTTCCTAAATAATAATCTTCAGAGAAAAACATGAGAGTTTTGTCTTCAGATGCAATATTCTTCTCTTCTCACCTCATCAGATGGTAGAGAAATTGGACTAAGGTCCACACACTTCACAAAACCAATTATTGTCAAGGATACCGTTACAACTTGGGACATCTAATACCCATCCCACCCAGAACATCCCATGCGTTCCTAAAAGAGAATCTCTCTGTTGTCCTAGTATCAAGCAGTGATATTTTCAAGCTCCTACATTCCTCCCTCTCTCTCCAACCTCAAATGAGGCAAAGTGTGGGTGTACTTAGTAGGGCTTTCATATACCTAGCTCCAACAGAAAACTCTGAAGATGGGTTTAAAATATGCAGTGGATTTACAGACAGAGAAAGAGATGATCAATTTTATTTATTTTTTCATCAGGCCTTTGTTTCTCAGATACCTATTTGTGTATTTGGTGCTTGTGCATACCTAGCAAGTGTTCCAACTGCTGAGCCACCACTCCAGCCCCAAATAAGCAGTGTTTTATACCATTCCTTTAAGTTCAGTTTTCATGCCTGTAGTGTTTGTTTTCCATACATGAAGGGAGGTGGCCCCATGACTTCCGCTGGTCTAAATCAATTTAGTATAATTTGCAAGGTCCTAAATGTAGAGCAGCTATGAGAGACGGCAAACCGCAGCCTCTGTAAATGTATAGAATCAAAAGTTCCTGTTAGCTCTTACTTTCTTATCTGAATAAGGCATCTTATAACATACAGCCTGATGACTTAGATGCCTTGCAGTCATAAAACTACATGTTACTCATGAAAGCTGGGATCGACTATAGTATCTACTAGGTGCTAGGGGTAGGGATGATCACACAAGCCTGTGTTCTTCAGGGTTGCACCCACAGTTCATTGCCTCCCCTTCTAGCTTGGCTAAAGATGCCTAAGAGGATTTAGATGAATTAGCCCTTACAATGATTGTTCACTTTATTTCAATCCCTAAAAACCATATCTAAAAATAAGCATATTTTCATCTTTTTATATAGATGGTTGGAAGGGACTGAATTTTATAACACACTTTGCAGCATTCTAAAAAGCCGTCAAGTTGCTTTTCATTTCTTAACACATCTGTTTGTAGGACTTTCGAGGATATGTCA